>JAQFZU010001121.1:0-15564 GCA_034696185.1 Henia vesuviana | reverse complement strand
GTGGTCTAGTGGCTAGGATACCTGGCTTTCACCCAGGAGGCCCGGGTTCGATTCCCGGCATGGGAAGTATTTTTTTTAAAATTTTATTTTACATTTAAATACATAATTTGAATTTTTTTTATTAAAATTTAATTACAAACTGTAAAACTTAGTAGTTTTCTTTGTTCTGATCTAAACTTTAAAATATCGGTCGCAACTAAAAAATATTTAATTTGTCATTTGTTAAATAATATTAAATAAATAAATTATAAATAAATACATAATAAAAATACGGCTTAGCAAATCTCAGGTTGAAAAATTAGTTTTTCTGCATAAAAAATTTGTTCTGTATAGTTTTATATTAAAAAGCGATCGTACTATTTATGGATATGATACGTCACTTGCGTCACTACAGTGGCGCTGCATTTTCATTATCCTAATGCATTATAAACCCTCCATTTGAGATCCATGCTTTTATTCAAATTGTGAAAAGTTTGACTATGAAGCAATCGAAGTTGATTTGCAAGCGGCAGTGATTAATAATATTTATTATTATTATTATTATATATTAATATTATTATTTATTATTATTATTATTGATTAATAATATTTATTATTAATAATCTTCTTTCTGTCTTTGTAATTGAAAGATAATTGGAACCAGATTGCAATTAAAAGATTTGTGGCATTTATTGATTAGAACTAATTCAGATGTAGCACTTCAACTTGATCATAAAATGTAAGAATATTTTTTGTTCACAAGCTATTTATTTTTACAATATTTCTCATTTGAATTGATATTGGACATGAAAAACTATTTAGTTCTAATTCTCTAATTCCAGAAGTAAATACTTCTACTGATACAGAAAACGTTATCACATCCCCGAACGGTTGAGTCTGAACAATACTTTTTTAAAGCCAGAGTTATGAGTAGATAGCACAGGCATTGAATCTACAGGTAAAAACAAGATAAAAATAACCCTTCGGCTATTTTCACTTGCTATGCCACTAATGGAAACTGAAAATAGCCTTGTATTATGAAATGGTTTAATAATCTGTTATGACTTATCAAAGTAATAAGGAAACTCGATGCCTGTCACAATGTTCAATTTTATTTTAATCCTTATCAAATTAATTTATGCACTTACAACTTTCTCGATAATTAGATCATAAAGTAGTCTTATCACATAACAATTGAGGCATATGATATCACACGTTAACAAATGTAATTATAAAAAATAATAACAACAATATAATAATATGCAAAAATTCATTTTCTTTTTAAAACATCAAAATCATGAAGGCACGAAAAGAAATGATAAAATTCGACTTAAAAATCTTTCTTACGAGTTATTTAAATAATCTGAAATCTAATAATATAATTACAATCATTATAAACATCCAATGCATTTCGAAAAATCAGTTCAAGTGATATAAAAACTCGCAATCTTCACCAACAATTTTCATAATATACCTAATCCAAAAAATTACTATTTTCTTACTTCATCGAACTGTCAGTCTATTTGAAATAACTACAATTTGTATTTAACAAGCGAAAGATAGCACCGACAACTCAGTATAGTGTAGAAGTTCCGTAATAACCATTGAAAAACTTCTACGATCATTAAACGAAGAACAAAAGCTTTTAAAACGTTGATGAATAATTCTCTTGTAATTTTACTTGGCAGGCGACACTAGGCGACCGACAAATAAGATTAAACCCGATAAATTGTCCCTTATCATAAAAAGAAAAGGATGATCCGCCACGAAGTATTGAGTAAACTCCGGTTCGGCTCGAATGGCGGCCGTATTCACGCTTAAAGCAGCCGCCGCACTCGCTTCGCTTCCTTCTTCGTTCACGTCCACGAAAGTCTTGAGCAACAAACCACCCACGTGGATCCCGTGGCAATTATCGGCAGTACCGGACGAAGCCATTGCTCCTGACAGATCGGCCTCGCCGGAGTTGAACAGATTGGTCAAACCCAAAGCTGCGAGCGATTCTTGCAAACAGTAACAACTGCTCAAACGAAAGCGAGGTAATGTTACGGTAACTCTGGCCCGTCGCATCCCGGCAAAAATAGCGGTGAGCACATCGGGTGTCAGTTTCGATTCCAAAAGGGCAAGTCCGGATGAATCCTTGGGTAGAAAGACGTACATGCTAATTCGTTGACTTGAGAACGGCAGCTCGACGATGGTCGAAGCAACTTCGTCGCACACTGCTATGCGAAACTCAGCGCGCTGCTGCATCATGTCGACGGCTATGGTTCGTCCACTAACGCCCAAATGGAAATTACTCACTTTGGTCTGCATCGGTTTGAATTTTGAGCTCCATTCGCCCTTGAAATACAGGGAGCTCACAGCCAATAGTCGTGTGTGTATGTTCACTTGTCCCCGTCCGATTAGGTCGCGCACCTTCCATTGAGTCGTATCGACGATGTCGTGATTGACTTCCAATCGAGCTCTTTCGGCATCGTGTCCGAAATTGAAACGAATCAGATTGGAGCCATAGTATTTATTGAGGAGTCGTATAAATTCGGGTTGCAGTTTGAGCTCTTCGTGAACGTAAACTCGATTTAATGTGTGCAGATTCGAGTGGCCGAAACAAGTACGAAACGATTCAAGAACGTCGTTGAATGCTGCGTGGAGGTTTACATCGTCCACTCCCACGCAAAGGACTTCTCTTAATCGAGTCGCGGTCTCTCCACGGGCTCCGACTGATAACATGGCTAAGGCCAAGGAAACACTGAGGGGCGATAAAAGAGCATTTTCGGTTGATTCGTTTACACATTGCTGCGAATAAAAGATAAAAAAAACAATAATAAATAATGAGCCGAGCTTCACCTCAATACATGTTGGGCAGGAAAGCGACATTAAAAGGCGCTATTTTTAATTTTTTAACATTATATTTCACCTTATAAAATTTTAGCACGAAGTGGATATTTCCCTTGGCTAAACTTTCTACGTGTCGTGGATGGTTGAATATTTGTGGCTCACCGTTGCTCATTCCGAGGCTACTCTAAACTTTTGAGCTAAAAATAGAGGAAAAAATTGAAAAATTAATCGATGGCTACGATTGATTTTGTAGAATTTATAATGATGACTTTTACTTATTTATTTGTAAAAATAATTTATTTACTCTTTACTTCCTTCTGTTATCAGCATTCAATAAGTTTATTATCCTTAATGATTTTTAACAGCGAGCTACTCAATCGAGAACATAAATACACAAAACTGATAAACACCACGCACTAAATCGATCAATTTTGTTTCGTCAACCGTTATAATTTGCAACGTACAAAATATAATTCTCGTTTAATGCTTTGATGATAATGGCTTTTATAACGCCGGGTGTTTCTTAAATGAGTTATTAAAGTGCAGTAACTGCATCGGTTTTACTCGCGCTTTAATATCTTTAATCTAAAGTAAAATCTAAAAAATTGAGTAAATTAAAATTTACAATTGGATAAAACATACAGCATCACAGTGATGCAGATGCTGCGAGTCAGAATTAATTAAAATTTTGGCTCGGCATTTCTGCCCAATCGTGCTTTAAGTTTCGCATAGGCAGTTCGGTGTGGGCAATCGATTAAAATAAGGAAAAATTTATTTTTGCTCTTCACCCTAACCTAATTTGTGCCACTCGTGCAATACGAACACTTCCCATTGAAGGGTTATTGATATTGGTGTTTGTGATTGTATACTTACACAGATCTGACGACCGAATCCTCAGGTTTAGAAGGATGCGCGGCCGAACCGATTACTATATCTACTTAGTTACTGTAAACTACGAATATCCTATACTGGCATTACATCCAAAAACACTGCTGCTACTTCCATCTGGAGTCGTCGTTTCAAGTTAGGAATGAATTGATTTTTGTTAAAACGCTTGTCAGATGAGAGGCTTTAAAATTCTAGTTCAAATAAAAATAGAAATGTAGATGGCGAATTGTTAGTTTTGGCATTTGCCAATTGTTGGTGATGTTTAGTGTTTTTAAATTTATAGTTTTTATTAAGAAATGGTTGTAAAAAGAAATTGAATTTACAGATTGCTTATTTCGCTTATATATGCGCTATTCAAGTAAATTTTATTTTTATTGGAGAATTGTCAGTTTTGACATCAGCATTTTTAAAAGATCAATATTTTGTTAAATTGATACATATTTTTAATGTCCATTTTAGATTGCGTGGAAAAAGGTATTTTTTCGAACAAAAAAGAATAAAAATTGTTTTTTAACCATAAAATCACTACTTTAATCCAACTTAATATTCAAATGACTAAAGACATATTAAAACATTAAAACTTAATTAGTCTCAAAAAAATTAAGGCACTCATTTAGTTGCTTTCACTTTTAAATTGCGACTTAACCTTAGTGTTCAGTGCATATTGATGACGAAGAGCCAAAGGCATTATTCCACAAACTGTTTGTCCAAAGTATCATATTTATCTGAGCTTATATCATTCTTATCTGCGGGTGTTTCTTTAGATGCATTATTATTTTTTGTCAAGTGAAAATCATCATTTGCCTCTCTTTTCTCAGTATTCTCAACTTCCAGATCTATATTTAGATTTATGCCATGATAACGAATAATATGATAATAAAAGTTAGTTTTATATCGAATGACTTGTGGACAGTATGGGCATTTGCAGTCTCTTATCGGTATTGATATTCTATTATGAGTATTATTACAATGCATTTTCAGTCCCTTTACGCTATTGTATAGAATGTTGCAATCTTGACACATAAAAATCATACATTTAACTGCAAAGAGAAACAAATTCCTATACACAAAATTCTGTATTTAATTTAGTCTTCATTTAACGATCATGTACACTTACCATTTAATTTCGGCCATTTAGAAGGCTCTTGAAAATGAATTTTTATTTGCCCACCCCAAACTATTAATTCGGTTCCTGCGAGAATACTTCTTTTGCAGTGAAAGTATAACTGGTTTTCAACGAATGCCACAATCAAATTAGCATCATTGTAATCAGTTACAGTTGTTACATTTTGCATCCAAGTGCTAAATTGCTTTTCTGATGCATCCTAAAATAACTCTTAATTAATAACAATTTCATTAAAAATAATACAATATCTACTTCTCCTGGGAATGGACCAAGATTTGTGCCTCTCTTAATTAACACATCAGTAACGATTGTTTGTCCCGAATGTTCTGTTGGGATTAATGATGCAGGGTAATGTATTTGCATTCCCTAGATTCAGATAAAAATTTATATAGCCAACACAAAAAAATGATTCCGATTCACAAGATCTAAATTTTTCTATGTAAATTAAGTTAATATCGTAATTAATATATACTGACAGCCATGTTGAGCAAGTATTCATTAACTTAATCCCTAATTAAAGTCCGATTTACAATGGCAAACAGTGAAACCTTAATTACTGGACGAGATCAACAACTCGTTTGTTTAGATAGCACGCAAATGCATGTGACGTCATATTATTACAGCATTATCAATTTGAATTAGGTTTTACATTGTAAACAGATAAATTACAAAAATCATAAATTGCAAATTCTGAACTTCAATCTATAATTTATTTGATTATTTATTTAATAGACCATATTTTATATTGTTGCCTTGTTCGGAATTCATATTTTAGTTAAAAATGCATTGCTTTCATTAGAAACTGGTATCCCATATTCACAATAATTATCGAATCATTCAAATATTATTAACAAGTAGTGAACTACGCAGTTAAGTTCAATTTGTCCTATTTAAAAGTCATCTGCAATTTTAAAATAATCGTTTTTGATCAATAGCATTAATAAAATAAAATAATACATTTTTGCAGAATGACAATATCTATTTACTTTATTCACAAATTGCATTAGCAAAAAACTAAAATTACTTATATTTACAAATAAAATAAAACCAAAAGCCAAAATTCAAAATAAATGCAAGGTAAAATATATCTATATCTCATTCTTTCAATAATCTCTATTACTGTTTTGCAGGTTTTCTTCGAGATAGCATAAGGGAATTCTTAATCCCATGACGTAAAACATGATCCCGATAATTCCGTTTACTCGGAATAATTTTTGGGCAGCATGGGCATTTACAATTTTTTTCGGGTACCCTTTCTTCTTTACTTCGATGCTTAGTATTCCAATGTATTGTAAGTAAATAAACACTCGTAAATGTCTTACAGCAGTTCTGACACAAGAATGTAAACACGCCTTCTAAAAATTAAAAAAAAAACATTAAACACCGCAAGTTACAAACGAATATTTTATTACCATTAATTCCTTCACGATTCCATTCAGACTGGTCACCTAAATGAGAACTGATCGTCCCTCCCCACACTACCAACTCGGAACCAATGTGAATAGTGTGAATACATTGAAAATAAAGTTGTTTTTTAAACACTCCGATAACTAAATTCGATTCATCGAAATTTTTCACAGTTGTAATGTTTTTCATCCAGTTTTTGTAATCTACGTCAGTCGCATCCTACTGATTACAAAATTTCGTTTATGTTTCAGGTTGCCACATCCGCAAAATATTTTTACCTCGCCTGGGAACGGCCCAAAATTTGTATTTCGGTCAATGACTTCATCTGTCACAACAACACGCTCTTCTTCACCAATATTGTTTCTCGAGATTATGGATTTCGGATAAGTTATTTCCTGGCTTTGATACTAATTTAAAAAAAAAGGATTAGGAATATTGCGCAAAATCTTAATATCATATCGAGTGTTACATACTTTTTTTGATGAGTTTTTTTGTGCTTCGAATTCCTGCGCAACAGCCATAACTTCTCATTCTGAGATTCAGTCTCGAGTCGAGCACTCGAGCTCGAGCTCAAGTCCTCAATGCTATTACTAAAATGGTGACTGTAAATAATTAAGGTTTTAATAATAAAATAAACATGACAATTTTATTAATTAGAATATGGATGGCATAAGTATAATATTCAAGAATAAAATAAAATAAAAACAAATAATATTGTAATTAATGTTCTTATAGGTGGCGTTGCTGCATTGTATTTTGAAGAGTTACAAACAGATGGTGCGTGTGTTTGTAATTTACTACATGATGACGTCTTGTACATAAGATTTGTATAGTTTGCCAGTTGCAACTGACATTCCTCATCACTATTATAAACGGTATTGTTTAAAATAAGACTTATATACCTGTTCAATGAAAATAACTTAGTTTATTTTTAAAAACAAATCACTAACTGACTTGCACGAATCCAACGTGCTAATTCCATCAACGGCTTCTGTCAAAACATTAGCAATCCTCCAAGTTTCCCTCCAACAGTCGAAATTATCTTAAAATAGATTAATGGCATTTAAAAGTACGAAAATACTGTTGATGACTAATTTTTTAAGTACTCACCATCGAAAACGTTTTCGTCACAAATCAATTGATTGGCTGATTTAAGAATTTCTTTTTTTCCATGGATTCTTTTCTCGATCACATCAAAGGGACATAAATGGCCCGAAATTATATCGTCAATGCACTCCAAGTGTGTATTTCGCCTATGGATAAACTTGTGCTTGTAAGTAAGTTTTATTTACAATTTTCACATGATATTAAAATCATAAAATAACAATAGTATTGGTTTCTAGCTAAATCAAATTATCTTTTCTACCATAATTTTGACCTCTTTTTATTGCTTTTTAGTATTATCGAAAAGGGATAATATAAAAAGTTTATTCAATCCGGATAAAGCAATGTTAAATTTAATTGTGCTATAGAATTGGTAAAATTATTGCTAATTTAATTTTGATTTATTATTTAATGCTTTGAATTGTGATTTAAAATAATTTAATTTTGTTATTTAACTCACATTCCTTCGCACGCTAATTTTTCATTTTCTGGAAAACACCCTGAAATTGAATGTAAATTATCCAGGCAGTCGTTTAACATTGTGTAGTTAGTTAAATCAGTTTCATTTCCTAACGAAAACAAAAAAGAGCTAAGGTTAATAAACTTACTTTACAAGACTTACTTTATACATCAGAAGCATAATTTTACCAAAGGAATTCTTTGCGAGTGAAAAGAACATGAATAAAATAAGGTATTGAACCATTATTAGTGACTTATAAAATTTGATTTAAAAGGAAATGTTAATGACATTTGGTTATTTCCTTCTATGAAGAAATGTCTTAAAAACAGGAAACGAAATGGAATTTAAAATTACACAGAAAATGATTTGTTTAGTTTCGTTTCGATTTAAGATATGATAATGGAATTTTCCCTCGTGTAATATGCAGCAGGGATCATAACATTGCTGAAAAATCTGAAATTCTCAGTAATAATACAAATAATTATTCTTAATAGTAAGAAATAAAACACGTTTAAAACAAAAATATTTTTATAAAGCATCTATTGCTTCTACCACTTATTTTTATATCTTACTTTTAGAAAAAAGCATTAACTATTTGAAAAATAATTATACATATAATATACATTGTTACAATTGGAAGTGATTGGGCTGATTTATCAAAATCAAATTGATAGTCATGAAGTTTGTGATGCATCTCAGTCTCTGAAATATTAACACACGATGCTACATCGAACATGTAGTTACTGTATTCTTCCAACACTTTATGGCAATAAGGTGGACTAGTCAAAACAATAACATCCATATATTGTTTTCTAAATCTATAAATACAAATGAATTAACTTAATTTTTTTTTAATTTAAAAATTTGAAAACTTTACTCGCAAAATTCGTTGGAATGAAATTCTTTAACTGCAGCTGCGCTGTATAAAGTTAATTTTTCAAAGTGGGAAAAACATTCAACTTTTATTAACTCTAATATTAATAAAAATATATTATTATTTTTAAAAATATTTTTTAGTTGGCACGTATTTACCTGGGCATTTTATTGTGCATACAAATTCTAATGCAGATTTCATTGTTTCAGCCCGATGTCTAATATTGAGCTGCAACAATGAATCGTTGCACAATTGAAGTGTGTCTAAAACATCGTTAAAACATTGCCAGGAATTTAATTGCCTAAAATATAACAATTAATTCGATTATCGGTAATAAATAAAATAAATTACTCTTTGTCACAATTCAAGAGTCGCCTGAAACAGTCATCGACATCACTTTGAATTTGCAAACACATCGATTCTATTTGATTGCCTTTTTTAGATAAATGTAAATAACCTGAAAATATTTACAATAAAAATGATTAATTCGAATACCAAAACTATATCAAAAACTTACTTATGTCTTTGTAACGTACACAAGGACTCAACTCGTACCATTTGCGACGAAACGAATCCATAAGTGTTACGCATTGCTCGTAATCGTTACTGTAATATTCATTTATTAGCGAATAAATTATTCTGTACCTGCAATACAATACAAAAACTTTAAAAAAATCCTAACAACTACGTGAAATATGCAAAAAAACAAACCCGCAGCCTTCAGACGTATCAAATCCATCCATCATAAATTTAGCTTGTAGTAAAGTAGCATACCTAGCGCGCTCCCAACACTGTATATTAAATCCTATTAAATGCAGTGAAAAGATTGTAAATTGAATTATTGAAATTTGAAATATTTATTAAACTTGTATTAAGCATCAAATCACACAGAATATCATCTGTAGATCTCATCATTGATCCCAAACGAGTTAGAAACTGATATATTCGCTCTATATGGCATTTTTGTAATCCATCTTCTTGCAGGTTATCTAAACATTTTCGAACTGCTCTCGTGGCAATTCTGAAAGATGTAATATTATTTTTTGAATATTTATTTATTATTTTTATTTATTTATTTAGTTCGCACGTTCCCTTGCAAATGACGTTGTACGGCCCTTCCCAGCAGCTGTTGAAATTATCAATGAGGTTGACGCAAGTGTTATAAGTTTCGTCTAAATCGGATTTTGATACATCGCAAATATTGGCCGTAACTGTCGACACTAGGTAAAACAGATTGGAAGAAATAACGGTATGTGGGAGTTGATTTCGCGAATGAAAATTAAATACATTAAGCGTGTACTACTTACGTGAAAATGTGTAATAAAACAGAATGAGTTTGTATAGCAGTAACATGGTGAGAAGCACATATTACAGATGTTCAACTGCTAAAAATAGTGCATTTCTCTAAAAACCACAGCCAGTTTCTGGCTTTTTGCCCATTAGAGGAATAGAAAATTGTGTTGTATAAGGTCAATTTTTTGTTAAAATTAACAATTTCATATTCGACATAAATAAAAATAGTGAATAGTTATTTTTGATATACAAATTTAAATAAAATGAAAATAGTTTAAAATGAAATATTTAAAATAACGATAATTAATATAATTAAATAATAAGACGAAATGAAACGAATGTCAATAATTGGTGATTTCGATCGCACGCAATCCGATTCACTTATTAAATAATTTGAGTAATTGGTTAGTGTATCTACGCATTCTTCGATAGGTAGCGAAATTATGTGGTTTAGATATACATCGACATCGATGCAATTTTGCCGAGAATGGAAATTTGGGACGAGTGTGGCCATTTTAGATGTAATTTCGTAAAATGTTTGTTTGCAGAAATATCGGCTGAGAACTGATAAACGAATAATTAAATACAATTATTTATAATTATAGTAAAATCTTACCTTTGAATCCATTAGTGAATTTGTCACTACAATAATATTTCAAACCATTGGTCCATGTAACGGCTTTATGAATAATTGATCTACGAAGTAATTCTTCTCCACATTGTGCTTCATTATCGATAATGTCCTTAAAACATTTTGTTATACCAGCGTGACTATATTAGAAAATAGAGATTGAATTAATTGTTGAAAGGATTTGGCATTTGTTTGAATGATTTACGTGGTTTGATCGCAGTTTAAGTGTTTTTTAATGCAAAGTTCGATATTCGAATACAACTCAAAGCATTTGGCTGTTGAATTTCTTAACATCTCTGAATTGTTTGCATCTGATGTATTAATGTGATTTAAAATCTTGTACGGGCAATCGGATGAAAACGATATCAAATCATTTTCTATTCTATCAATAAGAATTTTGCAGTTGGTATTGGACACCTCGAGTTGAGCTACTGCGCTTAATAATTTCCTATAAGCGCAGCCATCGGGTTTTGAATAACCGTTCAGCATTAATTTTCCTTGAATGTAAGCAATTGTCCTTATTCTTTGCAGGCAGGAATTACTTGGAATGTCTGTAGTTGCAATATTTTCGTAAATTTTATTAAAATTTGTTTTATGGCAAAGAGGTTCAAACCATACCTGACTCAGACAGAATGGATGAAATAATAGCATTGGTTGTATTTATCACTTCAATTATTTTGTTGACGTAAGTTTTTGTCGATTGATTTGAACAGATCGATTGCAGTTTAATTGAAATACCGGAACATAATCTGAATTAAACAAAAAATTCCGTCTTTGAAACTTAAATCGAAGTTTCTAAACTCACGCGAAGTCATCGCCTTTTTCCCAACAACTTGACAGATCGTGAATCAATTTTGCGCATGATTGTTCATTAGTTGTTGAAGTGCGTAAAATTAATACTGAATTAGAGATTTAGGAATATGTTGATGATATTGTAAGATGGTTATAAGAAAAGATTTACCTGTTACTGTTACAATGGAAATAACTCGTGAGAAGCAAGTCATATTGCGATAAGACGAGGATAGTTTAAGACTGAAAATGTGGTGAAGGAAACTTATCCCATCCATTCGAAAACCACATGGCCACACGAAATGTCAAGTCACCTGCTGAGAAGGTGTAAATATTTGAAAATTCAGGCTAGAAATAACCCAAAGCCTCAAGATTCAACGGAAATAGATGAGATGCGCATATGGGAACTATTGAATTTGATAATTGACATACAGAAATTAGTTTTAAATTTAAACTTGAAATCGAAATTAAATAAACTGTGAAATCAAATGGTCTTTGAAGAAAATTGCTCATTTATTTATTTAACATGGTACAACTTTGTTTATAGTTTATATCACGAATAGGATTTAATGTTTAATATTAACTGATTTTATTTTTTTAGGATGAATACATTTTATCAATGGTTGTCTTGTATTTATCTAATATAATTTGCCGTTTTAACTTCAATGAGGGCCCTATTGTTTCATAATAATAATTATTTTAAATATTTAATTTAAAATACTAAATATTTACCAATTTCACCGCCGGATAACGAAAAGTCTTCGGGTAAAATAACCCATTTTTGAATTTTTTGAGCATGTGAAACTGCGTATTTTGCATTATATTCGTCTATTTTGTTTTGTATCGCTGCTATTACTATTTCATCGGGTTCATTGAGAATGTCAGATAAAGTATTAGCATCACTACCAGTATCACGACACCAATTAATAGCGGTTAGTGCTAATTGATCTGTGAGGTGCATTTCCAAATTAATTTTAACCTAGAAATAAAAATCGTAATAAGCGATATAGAAAAATTTATATAATTTTACTTTCAGTGTTAAAATTAGAGTTAAGTATTTTCGTCTGTCTCCTATAAGAACGCAGTTATTGACAATAGGTAAAAGTAGTTTCTTGACAGTGCTCTCGATTGGTACTGGTGCGACATTTTCACCTCCAGATGTAATAATTAGTTCTAGACAAATAATTATGCGCAAAATTTCATTTGCATTATGGCAATTTTGTATTATTTTAATGGTGCTAACCTTTACATCGACTTGTAATGGTTACGAAACCATCCTTGTCTTTATAACCTAAGTCACCCGTTGAAAACCAGCCATCTGATTGAAAAGATTCTTCCGTTGCCTTCTTTGAATTAAGATAGCCCATGAAAATGGATCGTCCTTTTAATAATATCTATAAAATATCCTTTAAAATGTTTATTCTATAAATGGGAAATAGAAATATATAAATTACCTCTCCACATTCGTTTTCATCTTGGTTTTTAAGTTTAATATCGCCTAAAGAGAATTTTCCAACCGTCCCAAGGCGATGATTTTTCACGGTGTTACTGATAAATGGTCCTATGTAAATCGAAATTTAGTGAGGTAAATCGGTTCTTTGAGAAATCAATTTATAAATTCAATTTATTACCAGACGTTTCAGTCAATCCGAAACATTCGAGTATTAAAATATCCAGACTGAGAAAAAATTTCAGTACTTCTTGAGACAAAGGTGCACCTCCGGCGATAAAGAATAAACATTGATCCCAGCCTAATGCTTTTTTCACTTTATTTAAAACGAGTTGTTGGCTTAATTTGAAATTGAAAGGTGGTGATATTGAGCTGAAAAATTATGAAATTTTATGAAATAATATCTTTTTTTTTTTAATTGTGAAGTGTTAAATCAAAAAAAGATTTTTTTCTTTAAAAATTAAAAATAAATGTTTAAATAAATTATTAAATTTCTTGATTACCTATTCGGGTTTGATAGTTTATTAGAATTGTAATTAGTAGCCTTTTGTCGAGCCCAAAGAAATAATCTTTTTTTAACAGGGGACATTCGATGTTCGCTTTCTTCAATTTTTTCAGCAATTTTTTCGTAAATCCTTGGGACACCAAAAAAAGCTGCTGGACGTGCTCGAATTAGATAAGCTTCTAATTGATTCTAGAAAGAAAATTCATTATTCAAATGTTTACAGCATCAGATTATTGATCCTTAGAAATTTAGATTTAATAATGATATTAATTTTTATAAATACCTTGAGAACATCAGCATTAGGGAAATAAACTGCTATTCCTGTATTAATGGGACCATAAATGTCGCACATCTATTGATAAAACAAAGTAAAAAGGTATGCAGTCATTTCACTATTGCTTCATTTTTAAAGATACTTTTACCATAGCTGCCACATGACTGAGTGGTAGATAAGACAGTTCACTCCCTTTTGATATGGAAATAACATGAGTGGAATAAAATCGTGCTACATATGTAATCTGAAATTTAAAAATTATTTTTGTAATTGTTAATCATATCTCGCTATTTATACGTTATCGTGAGTTAACATGACTCCTTTAGGTTCCCCTGTAGTTGCTGACTGTTATAAATTCGAAATAAATGAAACTAAAATGTGGTGAATTAAAATTTAAAAATACATACCGTATAGATAATGGCACAACATTGATTGATAGCTAATGAACGTATTCTTTTATCTAGACATTCATCAGGAACACTTTTGCCTATTGCCATTAATTCGTCCCACTGGGCAAATAGATATTAAATTTTGGATAAATTTAAAAAAAATGTAGTTTTTTACTGAGAGGACATCACGTTGAGTAGGTTTTCCAGAGTATTGAATGATGGCTTTTACATGACATAGCGAATCTCGTACACCAAGAACTTTGTTTAGTTGCTTTTCATTTTCTACTATTATTATGTTGGCTAAAGAGTCGCGAATTATATGGAGGCAGGCTTCTGCAGAATTCGTGCTGTATATACCGACTGGTAATCCGCTAGGAAAATAAGTAATTATTTTTAATAAATTTTTTTTAAAAGATTTGAAAAGATTTATAATATATGAAATTTAGAACCTAATATTTCTTTGGGTTACTGGAGATATGTTTATTGTCTTGCAATATAAGATACAATTTGTTAACAAAAAACTTTGCATTTTCTGTTGATTATGACTTTTAGTTAAACTAATTCAGGTACTAGAAAAAGAATCAAAGTTTTGTTTATCTTAATCTTCAGTAGATAAGATATTTATATGAAATACACATTGCATTAAAACAAAGTCATACTGATTACATTTGCCTTTTAATGCTCAAATGAGACTCAAAAAACCACAATAGAGCCAGTTATTTTACATCGTTTTATTTAAGAAATAAATAATTATTTTATTGTGTGTATTCAGATGTTTGATATTTTAATTATACAGTTGGAAAATAGCCTGGTCTCTTGCTAATATTTTGACAACAATTGAAGATAGAAAGGTTTTTATCAAGTGATTATAAAGGAATAAGGGTGAGGGCCATCCATTGGTTAACTTAAATCTGACTTGGACTTATCATTCAAGGTCATTATTTTCTTAACTTTAAAACTGTAAGATTGGTTGATTGGTTGGTTTTTTGGTTTTTCCTGCTTGCATTTAAGCAGGACTATTTAATGTTTAAATCTTAAGAAATAGAGCAAAATTCCCAATTACAAAGTTGCATTCCACCATCAAACTAATATAATGAATTGATAAAAGTCAGAGTCAACAATGCTTCAAATTACAACAATGAGGTAAAAAGTAGATCCAATATGGGATTGTTTATTTATCACTTTTAATTTAAGCAATGTTGAAAACATTTTTCTGCTTAAATGATAATAGTGAATGATAATTTGATTAAAAAAAATGTAAATTTACAATGAGAAAAGTACATACCTATTGCTAACCAAGTTATTCAGGTAAAGGTTCGTTATGGCCAAGTGCATAAATTATTAGTATATAAGAAGATAAGAAATCTATTAAATGGACAAGCGTCAATTAACACTAGACTCTAAAAAGAGCTTACTTAAAAAATGTGAGACGTGAAAAGATATAGGTTAAATTTAATTTTTGTCTTAGTCATTTTCAGGATTGTTGAATTTGACTTTTATCAACACATTTAAACTAATTTGATGGCGCTTTGAAATTTTGTAATTGAGAGTTTTGCTTTCTTA
>JAQFZU010001120.1:0-15564 GCA_034696185.1 Henia vesuviana | reverse complement strand
TGTCCTCATTTATTCACATGTGGCGGTAATCATGAATCTGTCGCGCTAGGGACCGTGTCTAGCCGACAGTGCAGTAATAACCGTCACAACCTTAGGAGACATTGGGAGCATGATGGTGATTGTGGGTTACGGCCTATTAATAAAGGCTCGCTAATCTATCAATCATGTGTCCGACTCAAATTATTCAAGTGACCCATCTGCGATACCGCTGCCTGGAATCCGTATCCAAGCGGCGGTGGAATGGATGGTCACAATTGGGGGCCTGGCCAAAATTTGAACCTAGGACCGCATGGAAAAAAATAAAATTATTTTTTTTGCTTACGCTAGCGTGGGTAGATGAAATGTTTCCTCATCAGGTAACCGACTGGGGGGGAGACGGCCCTGACGGAGCGTAGGCGCGCGGCCCATGCGGAGATGCGTAGAAAATTTTTTTAAACTTTTTTTCAGCTTACACAAGCGTGGGTAGATAAATGTCTCCCCATCGAGTAACCAACTAGGGGGGAGACAGCCCTGACGGAGCGTAAGCGCATGGCCCATGCAAGACTAAACAACTGGTGTATGGCGTTGACGTAACCCGTGGTTACCAGTGAAACGTGACTTGCATCATCGCCGGGGTAATGGGAACGGTCACGGGCGGAGTGTGTACGGTACTCCCTGCCAGGCACAGAAAGCTACAAATTCGGGGAACGGCATGCCTTCCGTGTCCTAATGTGATTACGAGTCTTACGTTGAAATGTGTGCAGTCTGTAATAACCGAGATTATGGAGTTAACTCGGTTCTAGCGTCAATGACTATGGATGTTAGCTAAGCGGTTACGGACGACCTAACCTAATTTCGATTTGCACATTGTGGTGGCCAAGTGGCGGCGATCAACGACGGTTGATCAGCCATTTGTCTATCATGGTGGGTGGATTGGCGGGGGTGGGCAGCCTGAGGTCTGACGGAGGCTGCGGGTGTGCCCAATGGTCAATAGTGTGCGGGAACGACGTAAGATGTGGCAGGCCCAACCCTGCGGCCGTGGGGATGGCTATCTTTAACTGAGCGGGTCCTCGCAAAGGACTGTTGGGATAGGCTGCAGTTATAGTAGAATCCTACCCTCACAGCTTCATCTATTTTTCATTCTTCTTCACAAAACCCTTATAGTGTCTTTAGTTAAATTGTTCTTATTTTTTCTAATTTATTCCAGCCGACATTCTTTTATCTATCATTTCCTATTTTTGCCTTGTAAGGGCCCTTACGTGGCTATGCTGAGGCAATTGAGAATGGTCAGGAGCAAAACTGACTGTTTTAGGTTGTTTTGGTGTGGTCTACGGTCTAACAGACATAATTGTTCTCGCACCCTTCCTTTCTGTGCTTGACCGATTGTGATCTACCTTAATCCCTCACAGATCTCCGAATGAAGGGACCGTGGTCTAGTGCGGAATATTGTTTGCGTGCCGCGAGCGTGGTCAGATCCTTGCCCAAAGGCCATTGAGCAAATACGGGAGTAGTGAAGGGACGACGGAGCTCGAACAAATACCTTTGCTCGTACACCACAGAGCACAAGCGAGTGAAGGGAACGACTTGCGAAAACACGTCGCGGTAGTCACGTGAAGCTATTTTGGCTAGACACTCTCTGGTGTGGAAGGATGGTTAATGGGTTAATTGTCCGCAATGAAAACTTGTACAGGGGAAAATGCGATTTCTCCCACAAAACCCCATTTTATATGTTTTATTTTTTGTTTTGTCTTGTGTATTGTCATCAATTTTATTTTATTTTTTAGCATACTCGTGCTTTTTCTGTGTCATACCCTTGAAATTCAGCGGTAATTTATTACCATGCGATTTTAAGATCTATTGCCTCAGGAGAAAGAAACGATTAACGATAATAATAAATTTAAAGATCAGCAATTTATTGTTGGTTTTCTAACTTTTTATATCCGTGGAAAATTAACTAAGAAATTCATTATCCGAGAAATGCATTTTTTATAATTTTTTCCCCACAGTAAAAGTTACGAAACAATTCACATTGTCCGAGAAATGTGCTATTTTCTGATTTTTATGCTATAATAAATATTTTTATAACTATATAAATTTGTTTCTATATCACTTTTTTAAAGAACTGAGAAAATTAACTTATTCTTTGTTCTGCATTCTTTTAATCCTTTTCTTTTCGAACAATGGAAAAGGTTTGAAAACACATGTTTCTACTAATCTGTATCACTATGTCACTTAAGGGATTAAGTCATGATACCCCCGTTTGTGGGTCAATCAGCTTTCAAATGGAGGTCACGACTAATAGCCAATGAGAGACAACCGGAAGTCACGTGAAAGAGATTAGTGTAACGAGCCTAGGTCGGAAGTGAGAGCAGAATTTTGACTTCACTCTGCATACTGCACTAGAGGTGTTCACACCACTTGTCTAGTATCTCCGACATTGCTTGGCATAGCCAATTGATATCAACCAAACCACTTTCACCATGCCTTTTCCACATTTTACACGCAGTGCAGGCAGAAATATGCCGGCACCACCGACTAACAATGTTGAAAATGAAGAACATCAGCGCTTTCTAGATGACCTAGAATGCACTACTATGAGGATAATGAGGATAATGAGGACCAAGGCGTAGAGTATGACGACAAGTCGGCTAATGCGGTTGCCAAATCAGTTGTTAACCTGCTTATCGAAATCACTGGTATTGACATTACCCAACCCAAGGCTAGCCAACGACTTGCAACAAAACTTAATTTTTTGATACAAGAAAATAAAGATTTACATATGGTGGTTGACGATTTAAAAATAGTAATGGCGGAATTAAAAGAGGAAGCCAAGCAAGATAGACTTTCGCTTCACCTTGCCCTTTGTAACAATGGTTCAGGCGGCAACACCGGTTGCACGCCTCAGCCACGTGCTTGGAGTGAAAAGGTAGCCGCGTTGAAATTAGCGCCGTTTAGCGGATCATCAGTACGAGCTGCCAGGTTTTTAGATAACATTACAAAGTCATTCGATGATCAGGGCTGGGATAAGAATATCCTGGCTAAGGGTGGTTTAGCTACATTATTTAAAGGCGAAGCGGCTGGTTGGCTAACACGACATGAAACTTGGGAAGGTTTTTCAAAGGCCTTTCATGACCGATGGGTGCTGACAGAAGACATGCTTAATGAAAAGCTACGTCAAATCCGACAGGGCGACAACCAAACTGCCAAGCATACTTTAATCACCCTCGATGAAGTGTGTAAACAAATGGAAAGCCCGCCAACTGGTCGTGACAAAATTAAAATTGCGATCAGGGCTTTGAAGTCAGGTTTTGAACACTTTGCAAGTAAATATACTCAATGTCAATCGCGTACATGGGAACAGCTTGTAACTGCTTCTGAGTATTGGGATACGTCAGCAGTACTCCGGGAGAAGCGTAAGAAAGCCTCAGGTAGGTCGACACCAGTACTACAATCAGCACCCCTGCCACGATCAACAATACCCACAGTAGCAGCAGTTACAGCCCCTAAAAAGGTAGTGACCACTGCAGCAACAAAATCAAATGTTTTAGGCGATCACGCAAGGATGCCTAGATCAGGAGGATGTTTTACATGCGGAGGGCCACACTTTCAAAAGGACTGCCCATACAATGTAAAGCGTGAAGCGATGAATAAGGCAATCAAAACAATGCAGGCTGCCCTTCTTCTATGCCCCGAGGAGTCTGAAGTGGCTGCCACTTTGGATGACTCAAAAAATGAGTCGTCGCAGAAGGAGGACCCTCAGGAAGTGTAAGTGATGCGTCATTGCTTACACCTTCTCTTGTAGAAATGGAGTCGGATGCTGTATTTCATCCATCTCCTACAGGAGGCATACAGCAATTCCGAAACTTTGAACAAGGCATAGTGACAGACTACGTATCGGTCCCTATCGGTCCCGACTCGCTCAAGGCCACAACCGATGCAGTTTGTTACATTACAAATTAATGGCAGAACTATTAAAGGGTTAATGGACTCCGGTGCCTTTTGTTAGTGGAGCGTTTCTTAAAAAACATGGTTTTCTTCATCTAGTGAAAAAACCAGAAAACCAATTAACCGTTTCAACTGAGGACAGAGTTCTCAAGTCTATTGGGATAGTTAAGCTCTACCTTAAATGGTAAACAGGTGAGAAGGTGGTAACGTTTCACATTATGCCATCCCCCTCTTCATACTTATTGCTTGGGTGTGATTGGATGGAAAGAAATGGCATTGTGGTTTCATTCCCTAAACAGGAATGGTTGAATATTAATTTTCCAGCTGAAACATTCCCTTTCGACCGTGATCCTACTTTCGAGGAGTTTGCAGAAGCTATAATTACACGTTGAGATGGGATGTTTATGTCTAAAGAGGAGGAGAAATCCTCTAATGACGTCATAGGCAGCCTACTCTCGAAGAGTAAATACGAGAGGAATAAAATTAGACGTTTACAAGGAATTCTGCGTAACTATCAACATCTTTTTAGCACGACGGCTGGGTGTCATCCGACAGCGGTACACTCTATACCGACTACGAATACTAAACCTATTCGCTGTAGGGATAGGCCCGTTAACCCAGCAAAAGCTGAACTTTTACGTAAACTCTTTTCTGTTTTGGAACTGAATGGATGGGTTGAACGGTGCAAGTCGCCATATAACAACCCAACTGTTATCATGTCAAAAAAAGGAAGGACTTACCGCCTTTGCATCAACTACCGTGCATTGAAAAATGTCACAACTTTCGACCTTACCAAGGGATACTATCAAGTCAACCTCAGGGAATCTGATAGGAGTAAAACTGCTTTTTCAACTCCCCAAGGAACTTTCCAGTTCACTAGAATGCCGTTCGGTCTCTGCAATGCGCCATCAGCATTTCAGAGAACGATGGATAATGTTTTAGGAGACGCTAAATACAAGTGGGCAATGGCATATTTAGATGATGTCATTGTCTTCAGCGATAGTTTTGAGGAACATCTAAAACATTTGGAAGATATCTTCCAGAGGTTGTTAAGAAATGGGTTAACAGTCAGTCCCTCAAAATCATTTGTCTGCCCAGATAGAATTGAATTTCTCGCTTTTATTTTATCAAATGACGGCTATAGCCCAGACAAAGTAATTGCAGTAGAGGAGTTTCCAACCCCTAAGAATGTTAAATCGTTACAACGGTTTATTGGACTCGCAGGTTATTATGCCCCTTTAATACAGAATTTCCATAAAAATTGTGGGCTACTATTTGAATTAATTCGAAAGGATGCCCCATGGATCTGGACTGATGCATGTAATCAGGCATTTCAGCATATTAAACGACAACTGTCGCAACAGATCGTGCTCCCATTGCCCAATTATGACCTTCCCTTTATCATCCACACTGATGCAAGCGCAGGTGGTCTGAGAGCAGTCCTTATGCAACAGCTGCCAGGCGAGAGCATAGCTCGCCCAGTAGCATGTGCTAGTAGAACACTGCATAGGACTGAGGCTCGGTACAGTGCTTCAGAATTGGAATGTTTGGCGGTTGTCTGGGCTGTGAAAAAGTTCAAACAATATGTGGAATATTCCCACTATACAGTAGAAACTAATTACATGGCGCTTAAATGGCTAATGACAGCTGAAAATCTATCTGGTTGACTCGCCAGGTGGGCTATGTTTCTACAGCAAGAAAACTTCACGGTAATTTATTGCAAAGGTTCAAAAAATCAAGTGGCTGACGCTTTTTCGCGTAATGGGGAGGACGACGAGTCGGACCCACCGAAAATAAGCGCTGAGGACGAAGCCCTGTCTCGTGCATGTACTATTGGTGTAGACAATGAGGGGGATTCACCTTTATCAACCGATAATATTTGCATTGAACAATGCAAAGATGTGAATCTGGTAAAAATAATTGACTGACTGCAGGCCGATGATGTGTCAATCATCGACAAATCGCCATTACATCCTCTTTACAAAGAAAATATTCATAATTTTCTGGTTGGACGTGATGGCATATTGTTAAAATATGCTCTTTACAAATCCGACTGGTTTCTGGATGCTAAAGATGACAATGCTGCATTAAAAATAGTAGTCCCACTACCATTGTGCAAGCATTGCTTACAACAATGTTACGATAACCCGTCGTCAGAACATGGGGGAGTCGAAGTGACGTTAGAAGTCACTAATTACGTAAAAACTTGTGATCGGTGTCAAAAATGCAAACCAATTCAACGTAAACCTGCTGGATTACTGTCTCCAATTTCTCCTCATTGGCAGATTCAAAAGAATTGGGATTGATTTAATGGGCCCTAAACCCATGACTTCTATCACAATCGACTCATGCTCGTAATTGTCGACTATGCCACTGCATGGGTCGAAATTGCTGCATTAAGGTCAGCTAAGATGAAATCCATCTTGCCTGTTGTTAAACGATTTTTTAATACGTTTGGTGCAACTTTGTTTATCGTAAGTGATTTGGGTAAGCAATTTGTATCTGAATTGTATGGAAAATTGTGTGCTGATGCTGGAGTGACCCCCCTTCAAATAACTCCTTATCACTCTCAAACAAATTACAGAGAGAATAAATCGCAACTTAAAGATAATGCTCCAGATTTTTACTTTTGAGCACACGACTTGGGATACAAAATTGAGAGAAATTAATTTCGCATTGCGTACAGCTCCCTGGAGCATCCATGGTTACTCACCAGCGATGCTCACATTCTTAAAAGAGTTGCGACCACGTTGGGATAGTCAACAAGTGTCATTTGATGCACCTTTTTACCCAGAAAGGCCGTACGATAGCGTCAGAATGCTGGTCAGACGCATAGGAATTTTGTTAAAAAATGAGTTGGTACTCAAAGAATCAGCAAAGTCGAAACAGAAAACTTATTATGATCGAATCATCGTGACAACTCATTTATTGTGAACGATTTAGTTTTATTAAAAACACACCCACTGTCAAAAGCAGGTGTAAACTATTGTGCTTCACTGGAAGATTGTTTCGACGGTCCCTATACTGTTGTTGAAGTCAAGGGAAATAGCATATACGTCATAGCTAAACCCATAAGTTTGACGAACAGGAAAACTGTCAATGTTTCACAACTGAAACGTTACTATGCTGATTTGTCTTCAGCCGAGTGGCCACCTACTACTCAGCCCACAGATAATCTTAAAAGCACGAATAATGGAGAAAATACGGGCCATTTACCACCTAATGATTCCACAATCTCATCAGGTCCAGACCCAACACAGCCTATTATTCAGCCTGATGCACTAACGGACACGGCAGGTGATATTCACACACAAGGACCCCACTCTCGTGTTCAAAGGATAAGAAAACCATCTCAGAGATTAAATCTCTAGGATATTTTCATAAACTTCAAACGTTGATCAAGCGATACGACATCAAATAATATCTTCACTCAATCAACTTCTTTATTTTTGTTATTTCCCAAAAATTATTTTGATCAAGGCAAATACCAAAAATAATAAATTAAATACTAGAAAGGAGTCTGCTTGGTCTCTGACACGGCCAGAGTCAAACTAGTATTTGGGAATAAGAAAATAGAATTTTTCATCATTTTTTATAATTTTTTTTAGTTGTTTCGATGAAAAACACGAAGTCTCGGACTACGCATTTTTTAGGGATCAAAGTGGCTACCATGCATTCATCGAGTGATCAGATCACTTAATGAATAGCGTGATTTATCATATTTGTGGGAATAATTATTTTTGACGTGACCAAATCGTGAGACTGCGTCTCGTAATTCAAAAACGACAAAAGTGAGTTGCAAGTCAACTGTCAAGCAATTACATTGCTCAACAGCCAACTTACCGGAACAA
This sequence comes from Henia vesuviana, assembly GCA_034696185.1. Lineage (NCBI taxonomy): Eukaryota > Metazoa > Arthropoda > Chilopoda > Geophilomorpha > Dignathodontidae > Henia > Henia vesuviana. Next base: position 7,789 of record JAQFZU010001120.1, on the reverse strand, counting down.
AAAATTACAATTAAACATTATTTAGATTAATTAAACACTTTAAATAAATTGCGTATTACTATTAATCGCTATTTATGTTGTTTGAAACATTTTATTTTATACGATTTTACATACCTTGCGTTTGGCCACTAACAGAAAGTTATCCGCCATTGTTGCTGCCAAGATTGATGATCAGAACTTGTTCCGATTCCAGATCTCCGCAGTGACGCGTGAATAGGTAATTTTTGTGTCTCAATCGCTCGAAAATCGGCTGTAATGACTGCCGCAAACTTCAAAATTGTGAAAATCGGCGAGAGCGCTATCAGTTTAGTCAAAACAGGTCGTTATTCGATTTTTACAATGTACAATTATCTCCCGAAATGAAAAGGAGAATTTTTGGCTGATTTGCCATTAGTCACTCCCCAAAACCCTCACCAGGTGGTGTTTGGACACCAATTGTCTGTACTATGTCTATACCTCAATACAAAATAAGACAATCAGTGACGTCATCGATACCAAATGTCATGGTAATCGATAAGTTACACTTGTAACTTGTCACAAAAAACTTTGAGATTCCCAACAAACACACGGCGTTTTCTTCTCCGAGTTTTTTTTAACAATTTCAACGTTACAATACCAGCCACCGGTAAGTTTTTGACCGAAATCATTGTAATAAATCGCCTGACTGAAGCCAGAATATTTATATTCTGTGACCAGTCGTCACTAGAGGGCAGTGCGATCCCCTGATCACGTGATCCTTTGGGGCGCATCCACTTCGTACAACCTGGGGGGCTCAGCCACGAGTAACAGAGAGTCTGCAACCGCCAGTCTTAGCAATAGGATGAGCGGTGCAGCTCTGACTGTTACGACCGTCATGACGGAAGTGGCTGCCCAGGACTATGTACGATTGGCGCGATGGTGTACGCACGGTGGCTGAGTACATGTACGATCGCCCCACGTAGCTGGGATGCAAAGCGCAAAGTATTATGGCTACGTGCCCATAGTTTTGGCTATCGACACGTGGCTGGTGAACCGAGAGGGTAAGCGGGAACGAGGCGGTGATGTGCGTCGCGGCCCACAATTAATAAAGGCCTAAACACACAAGGTTCACGCGTCTGTCTCCGCTTATTCACTGTGATATTATTACGAATCCGTCGCGCTGGGGACCGTGCCCAGCCGCCAGTGAAGTAAGAACCATCACAATTGGAGGCCTGGCCAAGATTTGAAACCCAGGGACCACACGCAAAATTTTTTTTAAGAATTTAGTTTTTTTTTGCTTACGCTAACGTGGGTAGACGGAATGTTTTCTCGTCAGGCAACCGACTAGGAGGAAAACGGCCCTGACGAAGCGTAAGTGGACAGCACATGCGGCAACGCATGGAAAAATTTAAAATTTCTTTCCTTTAGGCTTACGCGACACGTGGGTAGAGAGAAAGTCTTTCCGCCGGGTTAAACCGGCCGGGGGGAAGACGGCCTTGACGGAGCGTAAGCGGACAGCCCGTGTGTCCCTAAAAACTGGTGAATGGCGTTGGTACGTCGCGAAATTACGGGTGAAACGAGGCTCTAGTCTACTATCAGAGGATGGTAGAATATCCCTGGGTGGCGTGGAGCCGGTACTCCCTACCGACTGCACAATACCAAAAGTCCGCCGGACGATTTGCTCACCGTGCCTGGAAAGTAATTTTGTCGTCAGTACTATAACGCGCTTAGGCTGTGGCTGCCGAGTCTGAGAAGTCGGCTTGGTGGCTAACGGCCGACACTTATTCAGCTTGCACACCGCAATAGATGAATGATTTTGATCGATGGCCATCGATCTCGCATTTGGCTATCGTAATGGGTGAGTTGATGAGGGTGGGCAGTTTTAATCTGACGGAGATTATTTTTCTGCCTGCTGGTCAAAGGTGTACGGTGGACCGTGAACAATACGGCAAACCTCGACCCTGAGGCCGTGTGGACGGCTATCTTCAATTAGGCGGGTTCGTCGCAAGGAACTGAGGGGTAGGCGCGATTGTCGTAAAATCCCACCCACACAACTTTCGTTGTTTTTCATACTTCTCCCATAAAAATCTTTTAGTGTCTTCAGCTGAATCGTTCTACATTTTCCTTCCCATACCCTTAAATTATCTTTTTTTGTCATTTTTATTTTTGCCTTGTAAGGGCCTTTACGTGGCGCTGTTGGAAATCTGGGGGCGTTCAGGAGAAAAAATGACTGCTTTCCAACATTCTTGGCATCGTCTACGAGCTAACAGACGTGAGCAGCTCCGCACCCTTCCTTCTGTGCGAGGCTGAACGCGTTCTACCTAACCCTTCACGATGCTCCATACGCATGGGGGTCGTGGTCTATTGTGGAGTACTGTGGCAGGCCAATGCATGGTCGGAAACACACCCGTTCGCCATCGAGTGTAACGGGGGTGATGGATGGCAGAACATGGTCGGAACTGTTTTCTCGTACACCAAAGAGTAAAGGCGGGAAAAAGAGGGAAGACATGCGAAAACATGCAGTTGGTTGTACTGTCAATTATTTCAGATAGACACTCTAAATGCTGTGTTTAAAAAACTGAGAATGTTTTGAGACATCTACAACACGGGGGGAGAAAATACGTTTTTTCTTTGCCCACAAATCCCCAAAATTTCTTGTTTTTTTTTATCTTTTTTCTGTTTTGTTTTATATTTTTTTTAGTTTATTTACTTGCTCAAAATATTTAATGAAACACTTGAGAAAAGGAATAGTGATTTATCACTGTCTAATTTTCAAACCATTCATTGAAATTTGCCTGACCGATTGACATTTAATATAAAATACACTAATTTGACTGTGGAGAATTATTCTAACCATGCTTAAATTTTTGTATTAATCTATAAAACACTACGTCGTATTATCCAAGAAATGCGACCTCAATAGGCACTGTTTTTGCGTAGAGTATATAAAATCTGTGTGATGGTTGTTACTTCACTGGCGGCTGGGCACGGTCCCCAGCGTGGCAGTTCCATAACAACCTCACAGTGGATAAACGGAGGCAGACGCGTGACTTGTGTGTGTAGGCCTTTATTATATGTAGGGCCGCAACGCACATTACCGCCTCGTTCCCGCTTACCCTCTCGGTTCGCCGGCCACGTGCCGATAGCCGAAGCTACTGACACGCAGCCATATAACTTTGCTTGCTAGCATCCCGGCTACGTGGGACGGTCGTACGTGACTCAACCATCGTGCCACAACCACCGCGCCAAACGCACACTGTCCTGGGCAGCCCCGTCCGTCATGACGACGGCCGGAACAGCCAGATCTGCACTGCCCATCCTATCGCTAAGAGAGGCGGTTACAGACTGTCTGTTCCTCGTGGCTGAGCCCCCCAGGTGGTGCGAATGGACGCGCCCCAGAGATCATGTGATCGGGGATCCGTACTGCCCTCTAGTGACGACTGGTCACAAATCTCCCCTAGTCATATTGACCAGGGCAAGGCGGCTAACTACGGCAGTACGGACGGGCGAGCAGAGGTGAGGCGAAAACGACCGTACCAGGCACACCATTTTTAAAAATTTTGAGTGGCGAACTTGAGAAGGCTACGGGCCCGAGCGATGTAGTGCAATCGCGGTGGCCTGAAAACGACGATAAATTTTTTGAAAACAGATACACAACATAAAAAAACTGATTTTTGAAAACGATGATGATAAAAATGATAAAAATAATTAAAAAAATAACGAGAAATAATAGTAAAAAACAAAAAAAAAGAAAACACCACACGCAGGTGAGTTGAATCATCTCGATTGGCACCTCTGCGTGGGTTGACAACAGCGATGGCTTCTCGCTGTTGTTTCGGCCGTCGAGAAACAGGAACTGGAACTCCCAGAGTCGGAAATGGTGAAAACAAAAAGGTTCAGACGGCCGGACGGGGACATCGGGGGGTCCTGGTTTGGACTTCAATGGCATGGAGATCCTTCCTGGGATCTCTATGGAAAAAAGTAAAGGGAAAGGGGTGGGGATTTTTACTGAGAGAAGGTTTCCATCTCCTTGGTAGTAGAGGTTGTGGCCTCTTCTGTTGTTGAGATGGTTACTTCCTTGGTGGAAATGACCATTTCCTCAGTTGTAGAGATAGAGATCTCTTCCATCGCTCCCGATAAATTTTGTGTCGGAGAATACGTCGGTTGTGGCGATGGAGATCCTATCTCAGGGGTGGGGGTGGGTCAGTGTGGGAGGGGTGGAAGTTGCAGAGGGCAACTCATGCTCTTCCGGCACTGTGAGAGGAGTTGGGGTTGTAGGGGGCGATTCCTGCTCTTCCGGTGTTTTGGGAGGAGTTGGATCTGCCGCATTTGGTACTAGGTCCTCCAGAGAGATGGCCAGGGTTGGAGACACATAAATCAGTGGTGATCTCTGTACCTCCAATAGTGGGAATCCGAGAGGGGGTGTTGTTGTAGGGGGAGCGAAAAACACGGTTACCGTTTCCTGTTCCTCCCGTGTTAAGGTCGTTCTAGGAAGTTGGAAGGTCGTGAGTTGTGAGACTCGCGCTCCCCAGCCTTCTAGAAGTTGGTGGCTGCCCGCTGGCAGATTGAGTGGGTTGGTTGAGAGCGGGGAAGCTGTTTGCTCCTCCGCGCCCAATCTCCTCTCTTCTGCCCGCATGGCTTCCACCCGACCTAGGAAATCCTTTAATGGGATTGGCGGTGATAGGGCATCTGTTGCCCACCACGGTGTATGTTTAGGAATTGCATGGCGTGGGGGAATCGGCCAGTCGCCATAGTAACCAGGTTGGACTCTGGACAGAGATGCCCACCCAAAATCTTTCTTGGTTATTGTATGTCGTCTGACCGGTATGCCATCAGGTCCTAATGTGAAGGGGTGCCCGTGACAACTGCCTGCAGCGGCAGGAGCCGCTCCAACTAGTCATTCGCGGGAGCCCCTATAAGGCGGTTAATTGCCAGTATAAGCTGCTGTGCTCTTGTGCACCGGCGGTTCGGGGTTGTACCATCGTCCCCACGCGTCAATAACGCGCGCAGACGATCGTACATGGTATTAAAAATTGGGCCCCGGTTTGCGATTGCTGAAATGCACCACAGCATGTGCAGAGCAGCCCATACTGCCAATTCTGCCCGCCACGCAATGACGCTGCTCGAGCTCATTGTGATAACTTTAGGAGCTATCCGGGCCAGAGCATCGCCACTCAGGAGCGGACATTGCATGAAGGGGTCCCATGCACATTTGAGGGGGGGCGCGGGGACGAGTTCCCAACGGAAATCATTCCAGTTGGACCTTCGTTCCCTTGCATCCTCTGTGAATCGTGCTACCAGTTCCCTTGCTCTTATTTTCATTGGGTCTTCTTCCTCGGCTGTTGCAGCGGGGCTGGAAGGAAATTCCAGTTTCGTTGTAGCCGCCCAGGAGGTAGACGCAATTGGGGAAAAGGGTCGGTGTTCAGGCGATGTGGGTTGTGATATCACCTGAGGTATAGGTGAAGTGGGGCCAGAAGACTGTGGAGGGAAATGGAATACATTCATCTCTTCTGTAGTAGCAGTCGAATTGTCGGCGAGGGGACCGCTAGCCTCACATTGCAGCTTTTGCTACTCTGTGGAACTTGCCGTCTTCTCGCCAGCTCTTCGCTGCTTTTTTGCTTTTTCTTTTATTCTGTTCCGGAGTGTCGCTCGAGCTCGGATGATGAGTTTATCCTCCGGTAGGTCAGGGTATCTCTCCCTAGCCTTGGCGATCTCCTCCTCATCCGGTTCATAGATGATGGGGTTTCCCCTTGGCGACATGACGGAACGCGAACGTTTGGCTCCCGCCCTTAGTTGAGGTTCAGGCTCCGCAGCGGTAGGTTGGGAGGCGCCTGTGGTTTCCAATGCTTGAGAATGGAAGTCCCCACCCATTGAGTGCCACGTTGGCAATTCTTCCCTTTTCCACAGCCTGCGTGCAGCCTGCTCCTCGGTCAACGGTCTGGGATTTGTAGCAGGCCATAATAGGCCTTGTTGCCGTAAGGCTTTGATCCTGGAATCCATCGTCGGAAAGGAGTGGAACATTGAGTTCCACCCTCGACCCCGGCAAAGGATTCCCGGAGCGTCGAAGTGCCTGGTAATTGCTGGTGAGGTTGGAAGGGCTTGTGGAACCCATCCCAACCCCAAGCAGTTACCGCACTGCAGGGTTCCTCCGATGAGGTAGAGAATCAGATACCCGAGGCCCGCGCAAATGACGCAAATTATCATTCGCGCGATCTCGAGCTCTTCTTCCTTACGTCGCAACGGTGAGCGATCGGGTCGTTTCTGAAATGAAAATAAAAAAAGGTAATTAGTAAAATTTGGATTTTTAATGGATATTCGAAAAATATAATTGTAGTAATATATAACAGTGTGAATGGTCCATCGCGTCGAGATATCAATTAATATCTCAACACTAAGAACCATTCAGGTGTAGAAACTAATTAATTATAAGTAGTCAAAGCTATTAGCCATAGTGCAATGGCTAGTTGCGATACCCACTCATAATTGTTAGTAAGAAAGAATTTTCAGATGAGGAAAAAGATGAGAAATCAAGGGAAATTAGCAAATATTTAATAAAGAGGGAAAAAAATAATAAAACGAAATTCTATATCTAGAAATCTTATTTTAATTGTTTATTTATATTAAACTTTCGAAAATTGCACAAGTTCCTCGAATGTGCGATATAAAACCGTTGCTAGATGGTTATGGTTGAAGGGTCTTCTTGGCGCCATCTAGTGGTAGAATTGTACATTTCCAAAGCATGAAGAATTCGACAGACTTCTTTATGTATCGTTATTTATTTAAAGTAAAATAGGATATTTTATGAAAAAAAGAAAAGGAATTGCTTCATATAATTGTATTTTGTATTAATAAAAGGAGATTTACTAATAGAAAGGAAGAAAAAGAGAGTTTCCGTGTGACGTCATAATGGCGGACACGGGAATTAAATTTTTATTCGTAATTTCGTTTAACAATGACAGGTTTTATTATAAAAAATAAAGAATCTGGCAATGTATTGTTAGGGTAATACGAACGTCATATTTAATAAGAAAAATATAACGAATTTGCATTCGTATAGTTTTAAAAGTTTTAGTGGAATTTTATCAGTGTGATAGGCCTATCGGCGAAAAAATTGCCGATGGGTCCGTTACACTGACAAAGAAATAAAGTTTTCAGTTAAAAAGTAGAAAAGATATTTTATTTTTAATAGAAAACGGGTTTGGAAATTAATTTAAGTGGTATGTGAATGATGGTCACCGACCCAGAGCACGGCAATGTTGAGGAAAATTTCCCGGCGCTGTCAAGCCCTTGGCACGGCAGCCAAATTCCCACTTCGTCGGATGATCGGCGGTCGGAAGTTAAAAAACTTCCACCCACCGGTCAAACAGTTATAAAAATACACTTAAATTTGTTTTATTCGACAAAACTTACCAGTGGTATAGTTAAATAATCCAAAAAATGATGGAAAAGTTTTTTATTTTGTTGAGGTGACGAGCGGCGATGTTCGTGGTAATCGAAACTATCAAGAAATGGTTATTTTTCAAATTTCGGTTATCGTTTACTATGGCAGTGGCCGTATTGACGTCACAAAAAATCACCGTAATCTATTGTCAACAGGTAGGGTTATGACATAATAAGTGCCTTAACTCCACATGGTGACAAAATTGATTAAGACAATCAGGAAGGAGGGACTAATAGATATTAGGACCCGTATTTTTCCTCGAAATTCTATATCCAGGAATCTTATTTTAATTGTTTATTTTTATTTAACTTTTGAAAATTGCACAAGTTTCTTGAGTGTGCGATATAAAACCGTTGCTAGATGGTTATGGTTGAAGAGTCTTCTTGGCGC
>JAQFZU010001119.1:0-15567 GCA_034696185.1 Henia vesuviana | reverse complement strand
GGAAGGAATTGGGGGATTTTTTTATTTACTATGAGGAAAAATTTTTGTTATTGTTACGTAATGGTTACCCAAATATGGTTGATGAATGGGTTCGACGTTTAGGAATTTATTTCTTTGTTAACGGGAATCTTAAATCGAAAGAGGCTTAAATCGTAATCTTTGGACTCTTAACAAATAATTTTTTTTAGAACCAATAAATTGGAGTTTTAAAATTAGCTTTAATAATATTGAAAATAGGAGGTATTAAGATATTCATTCGGTTAAGTTTTAAAAGCTATTATTTTCAGTATTATATATTGTTGATGAATAATAAACGGGCTTTTCTACAGTCGCGATTATGCGCGCCGTAATCGAGAGATTAACCAAACGCACAATTGGAAAGGAAAATTCTCATTCATAAGATTAACTACTGCCACCAACCCCGTTTTCCCTCGCTTTCTAATCCTCTGTTTAATCATAAGCACGAAGAGCAAAGAATAAAAGGGTTGGGAAAAAATAAAATTCTTAAAATATTTTGTTTATTTTTTGATTTATTTCGATTCTTTATTAGGCTTTGTCTTCATTTCATGCAAATTGTTTAGTTATAACTCACTTAATGGTTCTTGTTTTGGTGCTAATTAGCTCTGTAAATAATGAAGGAAGGGAGCTGTTGACAGGGATAGGAAGGGTTGAATGTATATAGGGTCCCTTGGGTGCGAGTGAACTCATTTGGGGAAGGCTTGATTTGGCCTTAGATTATGTCTTCGCTCTCTCAAGAGTTGAGTAATTAAAAATTTTAGTGTAATATCGAGTGGGAGACGATTTATGCATTAATTAATACTATTATCATTATTTATGCTGAAACGGGGAGAGAAAATTAATATTAAAAGGCATCGTTACTGCCACTAATTTGCGGATCTTAAGAAATTTGATGGCATTTTACTTGGAAGACCAATTGGCACGAGTAGCAGATTTCAATGAACTGCCAACAGCTGTTGATTTATACTGAAAATAATAAAAAAAAATTAAATTTTTATTTATTTATTAAAAATTAATAACTTATATGCAAATTTTTCCATTTTTCATATTTTATCGCAGAAGGGGTTAAGCAATCGCTAGATTTTCACTTCTTTCTCGAAGTTTGAGAAATTTTTAAATTTATTTTTATTTTATATTGGTAAAAGGTGCAACTGATTTCATTTATGGGGTAAAATCAATAGTTTTTATATGCAGAAATTTTTTTTTTTCAATATTTTTATTTTATTTTTTTTTTAAAAGAAAATTTATTTATATCAAAAACACCTATGAAAAACCATTGGCGAATAGAAAGACATTTTGTCCTTCTGTTACCACTCTTAAAAGTTTGGGACCAATAGGAAACCCATAGAAAAAAAAATCGATTATTTTATCGTGTATTAAATCGATAAATGATTTTTTTTACTACCAACTCGAGTTAGACAAACTTATGAAATTATCATAAAAAGTAATGATTTTTATACACTTAACCCTAAATAGGCTTGTGTAGGATTTTTTAAATAATTGTTAAAAAAATGGTGGTAATGTTGATTGCATATACAGAGCGGGTTATTTTACACTATTCGAAGCTAAGGAGATAATAGTATAACAGGCTCTTGTAGTCCTAAGTGGTTTCAGTGTTGAGATAAAAGTTCTTAAGTGCAGGATCATGGAAATATGTGGCCAGATTGCAGGTTAAGACGAAAACTCACACTAGATGGCTGTTTATCTAATTTATAGGTGTAATTCTCCCCTCATTTCTCTCACACAGGGGGGAAGAAAAGTGAGGTGCATCTAGGGACTGGAAATATGAGGAAATTTGAAATTTATATTTTATAATTTTAATATTTTTTAAAATTTTATTTGTTGTTAACTGAGATGATGGTTTGGCAAGTGGAATTGCTTTTATGATTTGGTTTTTCTTATGAATGTAATGTTATGTTTTGTAGTGAAGTTTGTTCTTTTACGCCATTCTGAGCAGCTGGCCTTTTTGTCAGTGCTACCATAAATAAGATGAATGAAGGCCAGCAGAAAGAGAGAATGGAAGAAAAAAATAAATAAATAAAAAAGAAGAAATCATTGGTTTGACTCTAATCCACAACCACTTTGTTAAATCAAATTTTTAAAATTTTTTTTAAAAAAAAATTTATAATATTTATATTCACAATAAGTAGCATGTTTACCTTGTTGTGATTTGTCAAATTAGAGGTTAATATGAGAAATTTTCCAAGTTGCCCCAGGGATGAAAGAGGGTGAAAAGTGAGAAAAATTTTTAAAAAGTATAGAAAAGCAGTATCCTTAGTGTTTTCTTCTTGCCAGTTAGTTCTTTTTGGGAGTTCTAATTTGATGTTGCAGCCAGCTGTTGAGCCCAGCAGCAAAGAAACTAATCATCTTCAGAGAGAGCTGATGAGGTGCTTTTTTTCTTTCTTTTTATATTTTTCGCCTGGAATATTTGATATAACAGATTTTTGGTCTCGAATGTAATAAAAATTTTCATCTCATGGACTCTATCCTCATACTATTGAGAGTAACCATTTTCAAAAAAAAATTTTTTTTTTTTTAATTAAAATAAAATATTTGAAAAATGATTGGATATTGATTCAGTCAGTTGCCATCTTTTATTCTCATTCAAACCCTTTTCCTCGTCACCACTTTTAATCTGCATTGTCTTGATTCTCATGACCCCACATGGCTGACCCCTCCCAGTTTGATGGGCCAAGTAATTAAGATAGGCAACTGGAGATGTCAAACATTCGATTCCTCTTTAATATTTTGTTTATCAAACATGTAATTTAATCTTGGAATAATAATTATAATTTTTTTTTAAATTTAAGATATACTAATTTTAGAATAAATGAATTGAGAAATTTAAATAAACATTGACCATTACAATTTTTAATTTTTTTTTCTTTGAAATACTGATTGTTTATTTATTTAAATTTAGCGAGAGAAATTAACTGTATGCAAATTTTTTAAATAATTTCAATTACGCTTGAATTAATGTCGTATGGGAAGGAATTTATGAATTTTAATATTTTTACTTTGTATTTATTTATTGGTTTTTAATATACCGTGTAAACAATTTTCTGACCATTACTGGGTAATTTAATGGGTGATGCAAGGAGTTGTAATAATTATTGCTTTTCTTAGAAAATTAATTATTTTTATTTTTTTTTAAATGGAAAAATTAATTATTTTTTTTTTATTAATTGCTTAATAAAAAATTTAGAAATTGGTCTGACCACAGCATTCAGTAAAACTGATCAAATAATATCATCAGGTAATTAATAATGCCAACACCTGCTCCTGTCAATGCAATCGAGAAGAGGATTTTACTCTCATTAGGGATTTCTACTTTTAACTTTTTCAATAAAAGTATTTTTTTTTTAAATATAAAAAAATTGCTAATAACTAAAAGAAAATTTTCTTTTCTTTTGCCACGAATTGGTTGCTAATTTTCATTCTTTTTTAAATTAATTTTTTTTTTTTTGAAAAATAAAAAATTTTATCTTATGTCAGTTTAAATTAGAACTTTTGCGTTGATAATTTTTTCTTCTCTTTGAAAAATGTAGAAAAGGGTTTTTGATATTTTTTTGTGTTGATGAAAAATAACTTTACGAGTGGCTTAGATTAGAATTTAATAGCTGATAGTTTGAGGATGCTTTCCATGCAAGTTTTGCATCTTATGTCATTTTAATTGCTGCAGATTAAAATTTTCTTTCGACTCACCCAATCCCCAGGTAAAAAGTTTATACAAAAAAATTCGAAAGATTAAAAAAAAATTATTTTTATAAGGAAAAAAATAGTTAACAACACAAGACACGATTTAAAGTAAATAGCTTATTTAAAGTAGAATTACAGAGCAAACTAGTCGAAAACTACACACGTGTTTCTCATTATCAGTGGCCTGTGTCTCCACTGGTGTAAAGGGCGGAAATGGTCTCGTGCCAAAGGTGTGAGTATCCATTTACTACTCGATGATTAAAACACCGAGTTTGGACACTGATAAACTCGAAATAATAATAATAATAATAAAACTGCGTTGCAGAGATTAAAACCGAAGGATTATAAAAGTATGGGGTGACTTGCAATGTGGACCCCCAACAAAGAAGTAATGAAAGTGAGAAGCGGGGTGAGTATCGAAGGGATGGGTGGATGGCGATGGGGGGTTATGTATATGCAAAATTTACTCCCCCCTATTGCATCAGTGGTTGGTTCCTGGTCATGGTTTATGTCTTCATATTGGCAACAGATGTATCCGTGAGTTATGTCCAATTTTAAGCCAGCCAGCACCCGAGGCAGAGGCGCTGCACTCCGCCATTGGTTGCTCGATCGCAAGCCACACCCTCGGATCGTCCATGATTGACTGACTGCTTAGCATGGCTTCATTCCGGGCTACAAGAAAGTGGGAGGGGGTAGATGGGAGTTTTCGGGCGGGGGGAGGACGGGGAGAAAGAAGTGGAGAGAGAGAAAGGGAAGTGGGAAACGTAGGCTAAGGAAGCGGATCGTATCAACTAAGAGGCTTCGTACATTACAAGTTTTTTATTTCTTCAACTCGTCACGCCACCAGGCGACATATTTTCAAAGTATCCCGAGAGTTTTGGCACGAATGGAGTTGATGACACTGATGATGCCAATTCGAGTTGCGGCCATGTGCACGTAGCGAGAAAAGTTTTGAGAGGAAACGGAAAGACGCAATCATGTTCTGCACTTATTCGTACTATAAACCCATCATGTACGTTCCTGCCAAATCCCTCTTTCCACCGGTAAGTCATTGTTAATGTAAATTCGATTTTTAATTCTACATCGCCGAGTCTTGTTTATCAATGGGGTATTGCAATGGGAAATGCGTATTTGTTACGTCAGAAGCGAGCATTTGTTGGTTTACTGGATCCTGTTACTAAAATTTCCTCCGGATGACATCATGTAATGGCAAGTGCTAATGCATTCACCCTTGGCTTCCAGCTGGCTCGAGCCATCACCGAATGATAAGGAGAGAGTGGGTAACAACACCACATCCTTTTTGCTTGTATTTTTCTACTTTTTTCATATCCCGCGAATTGCTCGTGTATTGCGATTGGTCGAGTGGGGAAAAAATTCTTATTGTTTTATGGGTTAAAAAAAAATGAAAAATAAAAAAAGGCTCTTGATGCAATGTAATATTGGGCGAGTTTTATGAAAGAAAAAATTGTCAAATTTAACTGGTGTAATTTTAAAAAAGGTCGAGTATATATTGGTCAGTTTTATTGGTGTAGATTGGGAAATCACTGCGGTAGATTGAAATTTTTTTTTTCTTTTCGTCTGAAGATGTGAGGATTTTGTTAGCTTTTGTTATGTGATATCAGTAAAGTAGTAATAATGTTATGTCTTGCACCGACTTATCGCACGTTTCTCTCTCCCTTTGTCTTCTTAGTTTCATTTCTTTTTTATATTTACCAAAAAGACCAACAATTGTAGTTAGGCCGGAAGGAAAAGTGAGAAAATCAATTGAATTCTTCTTGATGTTTGACACGGAAACCAACAAAAGACTTGGAAGCAGCTGAAAAGTTGCACTTTGGTAATACTTGGTAACAAGTCGCTTTATACTTCTTTTAATGCAATTATCGGTGTCAGCGGATATATAGAAATTTAATTACCTTTATTAGTTTTACTCGTGAGACAGGGAGGAGGAGTCAGGTGGTCACCCGAGCTGACAGCTGTAATAATATTTAACCCACACACATACACACACTTCTTTGGGGATTGGGACTATTGCCAGAAGAGAAGTACAGTAAATGCAAGTGTTTTTTTAAATCCTAGCGGTGACATCTTTTTTTATACATTTTGGGCGAGTTGCGGGTGGGATGGGAGGGGGGAGGGCGAGTGGGGGTTAAATGAAGTTTTTTGCTCGAGGTTGATTGGGCGTTGAGATGCGATGACGAGAATGGGAGTTTTGAATGTAACGGTGGTTGTTTTGTGCGAATTGCGGAAACGTTTGAGGGCGACCTTGGATTTCCTCGGCAGATTTTCGAGTAAATTGAATTCTTATCAGAAGAGCGATCAAGTGAGATTGGTTCCAGATTGGATTAAAGCTGACCCTCCTCTTCAGCTCAATTTCACTTTCAATTTGTGAGCCACATTTTTCATGATAATTTATTTGGAAATTGTTTTTCAATCCGAGAGTTACATGCATTCGATGAAATTTTGGTTCTGGATTTTTGTTAATGTTCAAGGATTTTTTTTTTTTTTTATATTTAAAATTGGTTTTAGTGGCTAATGAATTTCTCAAGTTTTTAAAAAATTTACAATTATCGATTTACCACTCGGCAAATCTAATCTAATTTAAGTGATTGAAGGATTGAGGTTGTGATTGGAGAAATGTGGTTTTATAAAAAAAAAAAAATATTTTTTATAGTAAAATTAATTTCTTATTTTTTTCTAATTCTATTTTTTAGACATGTCGATCAGCTATTAAATTGTCGTTATCCCATAGACACAGCATGAATTTTTCAATTCGTGCACCACGTGCTTTCTCTTAAACCGAGAACGAGAGAGGGTTGGCATAAAATTCTATTTTTTTTTTTTTCAAATATGCAATTGCAATTTTGTTTCTGGGTGTGAGGGGAGGATTAAAAATATATGGGGATGGGTTTTCAAAGTCCCTCCCATAAAAGCCTGCTAATTCTACAATTCCCACATTTTCCGCCATAAATTTGGACTTGTAGATGAAGCTATTATGTAAGTGGCGTATGAAAAAAAACTAATTTGTAACCATATTGAATTTGAGGGAGAATGAAACAACCCCTCCTTTTTTTATCCAGTACCCGAGAGCCATTTCTTGACTTTTGCTTGCCAAAGTGAAGGGGAAGGATGAGAGAGTGTTGTTAGTGGGGTTGTTGGCAGTTTTCAGGGAGAGAAGGACAATTCAAATCTCTTCTCCCTTCACCATTTCGATACTAAAAGTGTGTTCTGATGTATGCAGAAGTGAATTTGATGACAACAGTTTTTGTAGCCATTTATTCGGTAAAGAAGCATCGCGCAGATGGGTGCTGGCTCAGCTGATTATGCATTCGTAGTAAGGCGCCTTTACTTTTTCTCCTACTGTGAAAGAGACGGAACACAGCTTGCGTAACAATGACAGACATAAGAAAATGTCCAAATGTGTCATCTTACATCTTTCGCGACATTAAAAGTGAAAGACGGCTTTTTTTCAGTCTTACGGTAACTTTGCAAAAAGTCGTTACGCCAAGTAATGCCATTTCGAAGCTGTGCTCTTCTACCCCTTTCTAGCAGTAACAGCTTGATACTGGTGGGACCCAAACTTGTCTTGTGTTGTCTAAGAAGTCGTGAAAACTTGAATTAGGATATTTTTTTAAATTAATTTTTTTATTTTTTTATTTTTCAGTACGGTTCAGAGGAGTATGGCCAGGATTCGCCTAGGTATACTTCTCCAAAAGCAGGGCTCTATGGGGAATCCTATTATATGGGTAAGTAATAATCATTAATTAATTATAAAATATAAAAAAAAATCTTCAAAGAAAACGTGGAAAAATGATTTTTGATTTTTTTTTTTGTATTAAATTTTTTTCTCGCACTCTAGACTAGGAAAGAAAAAAAATAAATAAAAAGCGGTGATGATAGAATGTAACGTCTCAAGTGCGTGTAGTTGAATTGTGCGCCACACTTATTTCGTAAAAGTCAATACATTCGTCAGAGGGCGATGATTTATGGGTGTGCCAGGAGAGGTTGCCCTCTTGCCGATTTTCATGTTTGTTGATTTCCATTTTCCATTCGCTGCACGTATAATGCATTTTAATCACGGAGTTTGTGTTGCGTTATGTCGTTGCATGATTGTGAGTGATGGAAATTGACTAATGTTAAGCAAATACCGCTCACTATTTACGTTTTAACAACCGACTTTTGTTGTTTACAAATTGCAAAGCGCCAAAGATGATTACTTTTTTTTGTGGTTATTTATTTATTATTTTGGTATTTCTCGTGCAAATTTCATTCACAAATGCAATCGCTTTTGGGAATTTTGAGCGTAAAATAATCAATCACCGCAGCGAGAGAAGGGAAGAGAGATTTGTAAGTTTTGTGGCAGACTTGTAAACGAGGCCGAATTTTCTTTCTGCATTGCAAATACCCTTTGCAAAATACGGGATCTCTCCAAGTCAAACTTCATTTTGTATGGAACCCAACGAGTCCTATTAAGTCGGAGTTAAAATGAAAAATGATGTCATTTGAATCAAAAGATATTCACGTTTATAAAAAAAAATATTAAAAATTAAAATTAAATTTTATTATTTATTAATTTATCATAATTATTTTGTTAAAAGATGGCAATCCTGACCCTTGGTCATCAGGGAATAACCTTCCCACATCCAGTTACACCTACACAACCCCCATGATGGCGTCGGGCACTCACCTATCGCAAGCGCCATCGGGGTATTCCAATATGCATCTTCCACCCGAAACAATGGTAAGTCATTATTTTCCTTATCAAGACTTAGCAAATTATGCAAAATTTTTTTCGCCATACTGAACTAAAATTATGTTTACTGTTTTGATTTTTTTAATTTTTTTTTAAATCGAATTAGGGTTATCACACAATGTCCCCGAGTCATGACCCCAGCATGATGCCAACCAGTCTTCCACCAGTGTCCAGTTTTCGTGGACCTGGGACTCCATCTGTGGCTCACCTATCAGCTTCACCGTTGTACGGCAACACGAACGCATCGCCCACACTGAACAGTTCGGAGCCCCTTTTGAGTCGGTCCAATCAACCGTCATCGCAAACGGGAGATGCTCTGGGGAAAGCCCTGGCCTCGGTAAATTTGTTTTTTCCGAATCAATCAGCAAATGTTGATTTAAATATGCAAGTGAATCGGAATTGACTCGGGTCTAGTTAAACATTAGTATCGTATTCGGGTACGCGAGTCGCATTCCCTCGTGGCAAACACGTGCTCGAATTGAAGTTAGGGACTTCGAGTGTCCTAACTCAGACGTAGCGAGTCAGTGGCTAAACCCTACGCCCATTTATCACCGTCTCATCGTTAGCCGTGAAAAGCGGGAGTGGGTTGCTGATGCGCTTATGCACACACTCCCAACATCTTTGTGGTCATTTATAAGGATCAACAGTGTTTCTGTTGTGTGCTCAACTGTTGCGATCCACGAAATGGGGGCAAATAACGGATTTAGCAGACGCAGAGTTTGTTGAAAAGGGCCACCAATCCGTAGACGAGAGTTCGATGCGTCACTCATCGTTCGCTTTTTGCCTGTCACTTAACACATTTTTATACTTTTCCCGTTGGGTGATTTGTTGCTATTTGAAACGATGGTGTCGCATTACGCGGGAGTTCTCGACTCGTACTGGTGGTCGTGGGAGGGGGAAAAAAAAGTATTTTTTCCTCTTCTCTTTTTCGTTTTAGCTCTGCCGCTTTTCTTTATGTTTGGTTAATACATTAAAGGGGAATATAAAGATGCGCCGAATTGCAGTTTATTGTATCGTCTATCGACTTCCATTAGAAATTCGAGCTTGAGATAAGTCGTGTTTTCCAGTGGAAACAAACTCGATGTAAGGGGGTAGGACGAATTGAGGGGTTGGGGGGGAGGGAGGGCGAAGAGAAGAGAGATTGTAATGTGGTCGTTGTTGGGATCGTAAAAACGACCGTTCGCTATTGGACTAAAATCTAATTTGCTGCGGCTTTGAAATGCATAGAGAAATGTAAACGTGCTGTAAACTTGATTCATGGGCTTGATATTCTTTTGTTTCAATGCACGCTTGCTCTTTGAGAGTCTCTCTCTCTCTCTCTCTTACAACTGCGTATTATGTAAAAGTGAATTAAGCCGTTATACGTCTGCCGGCGAATTTGTATCATTCTGTCATTTTGACCATTGACAAAAACCAGATCCCCTTCTAAAAGCAACAAAGAAGCAAAAGTTTTTAGCTACAACTACGAATTAAAGCTTAGCTTTTTCTTTCTAAGATTAAACTGAATAAAATATTATTTTTATTTGATTAAATTCATTGTTTACTTACGATCTGGAGTTTGTAATGTCGAATGAAAAGTGAGCGTTAAAATGAATAATTATTAATGAACTTTTAATAATTTTATTTTAATTTAAATATATTTGTTATTTAAATTTGTAGATTTACTCTGCAGATCATACAAGTAGCAGCTTTTCTTCCAATCCATCTACCCCCGTCAGTTCTCCGCCTCCTCTGTCGGGTAAATAAACAGTAAAATTCAAATTCAAATAATGTTAATTAATTGTTGCGTTTTTAGGGGCAACTCAGTGGTCGCATCCTGCACCTCAAGGTGGACCCTCCTCGCCTCATTTTGCCGATGGCCGCTTGCATTCATTGGTAAGAGGATTAATCACTTTCTCCAGAATTGAATAATTAACTAAGGTTGGGATGGGGATAAGTGGAATTAAGTTACCTCGCATTGGCATTTTAAAGAGTTTAGTGGGATTCGGCGTTAAGTAATGGATTTTGTAAGAAGGTAAGTGCTTAAAATTGCACCCACAACTATTTTCTTTTTTATTATCATTTTTTTCTTCCGTTTTTTTATTTATATTTTATGCACTAGCACAATTTTTTATTTTTAAAAATTATTTTTGACTTTTAATTTATGCATGCTGCATGTTTCTATCATTTTGTTTTTCTTTCTTCATTTCTATTATTTAGCCCAATTCAGTAGACGCCCGATTGGACAATGAACTCAACATTCTTTGCGATTCAAACGAGGTAATTTTGTGCATAATTAGGATTTAATGGTTGTGATGTCATGATTTATGATGTTTATTTCGAGTTGTTTATTATTATAAATTTTATTTTAATAAATTTTTAATTTTTTAGACGAGAATGGAGGAGCGGTTGGACGACGCCATCAACGTACTTCGCAATCATGCGGAGGGGCCCCCACTCCATGGGCCTCATTCGGCAAACTCTGTTCTCGGCGTCCCACATTCCAATGGGCTAATTGGAAGTATGAGTTCCGCATACCCTAATCAGAGTTCCATAACCACGTTGGACTCTCACTTGGTGGGTAGAAATAGGGAAATAAAAACTAAATTATTATTAATTTTTTTTATGTCCGTTTAACAGACAGGACCTCATTCACTAGCTGACAGGAGTCAGGACAACGCTTCAACGAATGCATCACAACCTTCGTTTAGTAAGTTTAACTAAAAATGTATCTGAATGAAAATTAATTCGATTTATTAATCTAGATCTAACGGGGCAAATGGGTGATCAGCACTCGGACACAGATGGAGATATTAAATTACAGCGACTTTCACGAAAGCGAAAGATCGACGATGATGAGAAAGTTTGCGGACCAGAAAGTGTAGGAGCCGTCCCAGTAACGACGTCTGCTGTTAGCACCACGACTACTACCACGTCCAGTTCTCAACACAAAGGAAATAAACGCTCAAGGTCGCGATAGTACGTGAAAAGACGTGCACAAATTTTATACCATATATTTTATTTATTCCATTTTATATATTTTATTATGTTGTATGTCATATATATATTTATTCGTTTTTTTATTGTTCCTTACATATTTTAACAATTATTTGCAAATGTAAATTAAATGCTTTGAAAAGACAGCCAAAAACCTTTTCTCATGTAAATATCTTTTCTAATCTTAGTCTTTCGTCGTCACTGTTATCCAGTAGTGCGGATGAAGATGAATCACCAGAACTGAAAGCTGAACGAGAAAAAGAAAGGCGGCAAGCCAACAATGCTCGGGAAAGGTAAAATTAGGCTAATTAAAATTTATTATCTTAAATTGTTTAAACATCTATTTAAAAATGGTAGAATTCGGGTGCGAGATATAAATGAAGCTTTCAAGGAGCTAGGACGAATGTGTGTGATGCATCTAAAAACCGACAAAGCACAAACTAAGCTCAACATCCTACATCAGGCTGTCGAGGTTATAACCAATCTGGAGCAACAAGTGCGGGGTAATGAACGGATTTCGAATTTCATTGTGTTTTATATCCGAGTAAAATATTAAAAAATAAATTTGTATTTTATAGAGCGAAATCTAAATCCAAAAGCAGCATGTTTGAAACGTCGAGAAGAGGAGAAAAACGAGGAAGGACCAAAATTAGGGCCTCATGCGCTTCCTCATCCAGCGTCTATGAACCCCTTAGCTAGCCAACATTTAGCAACAACACTGTCGGTGAGTTAAATATAGATAAACATGATATTGGGGAATTCACAGAAAAGAACAAATATGCGGATTTCCTTTTTCTTAAGCCTACCAAATTTTAAAACATCCGATGTGAAAACGTTGGTGAGTTTATTAATTAGTTCAATTAGGTTCGATGAATATATACGACAATATTCAGAGTTTTTTTTCTGTTATTATCATTGAAATGGAATTATTAATTGATTTCTTTCTATTTTTATGGTTCCTGTGAAGGCTTCTCAGCCACCTTTACCTCACAGCCAAGCTCCGCAATAGCGACGGCTGCTGAGAACTGATGGTTGACTGATAGTGTGAAATCTGCAGCACCGTCATTCTGGAATCAGCCTGCGAGCAGCTAAGCGAGCAATTGGACGAGAATTTCGAGTGACGCAGCAAACTATTGACTGCTAAAGTGCCACTTCTAAACTAATTATGAAATAGTAAAAAATTTAAAAAAAACACATAACACGAGTCCGGACTCGCTCACTAGGAAATCCCTCTGCCTCGCCACTACAAACGACGTGCTTTGTTTATAAGCTGAATTTACGAAGTCGGCACGTTTCTTTTTTCCTGAACAGTGAAGAGGCCATTTTGGTGTTTTGTACAGTTTCGACAATTGAACGAGAGGGTTATTTAAACTTGATAGGAACAAAAGAGAAAAAATTGAAAAAGAAAAAAATCCTTAAAAAAAAACAAAACCACTACTTTTATAAGATTCATTGTTTAACTTGTAATTTACAGGTAGCTAAAAATAATGAAATGCATAATTTAGACATTTTCACATATCTGTAGTATCTTTATTATATTTAATCTTATTTTACAATCATAATTTTATTTTAAATTTTTTTTTTAAAATTTTATCAGATTTATTTTTCTCACAATTGTAGTTCTCATTTGTAATCTTATTATGTGCCTCTAATTTTAACACTATAATAATGCATGTTTCACCAGAATTTAGTTCCAGATAATTTATTTCTCAGTAAAATCTATCTCGGTCTATCAATACAAAACATGTGAAATAATTTACAGTTTTAGTTTTCGACTAATTTTATCTGGATCTTTAATCTGGTGGAGCTTTCGCATGAAAGTTTTTTTTTCTGTCATCAAATGTTTTTTATGGTGAAGGCGAAAATGTTAATTATCTTAATTAATATTATTAACTATTATTACCTTGATTTTTAAAGAGATAAAAAAATTATGGGGCCATTTTTTGTCATATGAGTTGGCTGTTATTATGAAACTTTTAAAAGTAGTTTTTTATTATTTTTATTTTTTATTATTCATTATTGTCCATGGAGATTTCTGCTGCTCCTCTGTTGCCAAATGAGGTATTTTTTTCCCCATGGGTAAGAAAATTATCCTTTAAATAATATAAATATATTATATAGAATATATTAAAAAAGTATGAAACTCATCACGCAATATGAGATTTGTGAGGCGAATTTCCAGCAGCTGCTGTAAACTCCAACAGCTTTGTCATAGCACTATGCGCCAAGTTATTCTGGAAATAGTTGGATTTTTTTCTTAACATTATTATTTCTATTCTTCATGCATTATTGTAAATTTCCTGCATTGGTTGCGTGACAGTTGTACTCTTTTCGAGAAAGTATATTTTTACATCTTTTTTCTCTTTATTTATTTATACGTATGCATAATTCTGTTATTTGAAAATATTAAATTTTTATCTGCGTAATGGTAATGTTAAAGCCAAAGTAAAGAGATGCTTTGCAAAATGGGTGTGAGGATTCACAACCTTTTCGTAAATTATTAGTCATAAAATTTAGTCGTCGATTTGAGTTTAGGAATAATTATCGTAAATTATTAAAATGACGGCTGAATTTGATAATTAAACAATAAAAACGAATTGGTTTTGAATTCGCTCACTTTATTATTTTAAGGTGAATTTTTTTAGTGCTTTTCGTTCTCTTTACGTAGATTTATATATTTATGTTTTTATTGCAGTTGTAAGGACAAAAAGATGATTTTTTTTCCCAATATGCATTATTCATCTTGCATTATAATTTTTTTTGAACTTTATAATTTCCTTTAGCAGTTGGTAAACCAAATTGTTAAGTGAAAATTATATGAAGACCAATTGTATTAATGTAAAAAATCATGAATTTTTTCTTTTTTGAGTAATTTTCTTTTTTAAATGTGTAAGTTTTTAAAGTTTTAAGTTCGTTTATGCAGTTTCAAGAAATTAATGTGCGTAATATTGTTTTTTTTTTTTTTAAATTGTTTTAATTTTTTTTTTTTAAATTTTATTAATCGTGAATATTTTCATCTTGCTAACATAAAAATCAAATTGAATTTTTTTTCCTTCACAAATTTGACATTCCTAGTATAAAACGAGAAATGTTTTCAGTATGGTTAATTATTATACTTTTACCATTTTTTTCTTAGCCAAAACTATATTGAAAATATTTTTCAATTTGGATGCTGTAGATGCTATGAATTAAAAAATAATTAAGCAGGTTATTGAAAAAAAAAAAAAGAAAATCATTCCTTTATGTGCAAAAATATTTTGTTTTTAAAAATCACTTATTTTTCTGTTTGTCTTATTTTTTTCCAAGCATTTCCAGAATATCCTAAACATTAGGAACGAATAAAAGAAAAATTTTCATTCATTGTAAGTAGAGGCTGGGGTTTTTGAGGTGATGGTGAAATGGCGGCTATTGATCAAATAATATTTTAAAAAATACTAAAAGAAATTTAACTTCGAGAGATTTTTGGTGGCAATGATCCAACTGCAAGAATGCAATATATTTATTGAAAAAAAAATAATTAAATTGCTGTGCCCTGCCTTTTTCATGAGTACCATGTTCAGTTTCTTATCATTCAGAATTATGTAATGGTCAAATGTTTCCTCATTTCCTTTCTTCCACTCAATTTTAAGGAGGATGAGAAAATGCAACTCTCAAGATTAACTGAATCATCTCTTGAGTAGTAGTAATTGTTTTTGTCTTCACTTTGTAAAATAAAAGATACATTTAGGTAATAAATGTGCCATTTTTAATAACAGTTAATTTACCCTTGCAAATTTTCGAATGGAAAAAATGCCAAAATAGCTGTACGAAACAATTTCTGCAATCTGCAGTTATCTTTTCAGTTGAATTGCATCTATCCCAAACTTACTAGGATAAGCCATCAACATAAAAGGTAATAATTAAAATTTTTAAACTATTTATTTGAGAAATGCTTATTGGGATAAAAATTGCAACAATTATTTTTTATTCGGCTCAAAAGAAAAATATTTCGTTTAAATTCCTAGTTTTACCATTTTTGTAAGTTCTTATAGCGCTAGGTGGCATTAGTGTTTCTATAAAGCATCAGCAGAAATCACAACTAGATGGAAGCTAATGCATTTTATACTGGATTGAAGGTCAATATA
>JAQFZU010001118.1:0-15588 GCA_034696185.1 Henia vesuviana | reverse complement strand
GTGTGTAAATGAATGTGAGCACATGTGTAATTGGGTAGGTGGATGTGTCAATGGGTGAGTAGTTGAATGGGTAATTGGGTGTGTGCACAAGTGATTATGTGAATGGGAGAATGTGTGGTTATGTAAGTGGATAGGTGCATAGATGAGTAGATGGGTGTATGTATGAGTGGGTAGATGGATTGTTCTGTCTAATGATCATTTATGCAAATGAAGTGTATTTCATGGCCAGTTACACATGGCCATATCTACAATAAGATCTTTTCAACAATTATGACTGAACATTCTTAATGCAAACAGTCACAAGATTTTTCAAAATAAAGAAGGCATATACACAAAAACCATGGAAAACCAAAAACCATGGAATTGCAATGTGGACCATATTGAAATATTGTAATACTATAAAGCAACAAGAATATTCTCTTATTCTCCATATATTCCGTGGATTTCCACGGGTAAAATCTTGTTAATAATATAAAACAACTTTACTAAAAACGAGGAGATACAATAGTGAACACAATTCAAAAATAATTCAACATTCGAGGAAAGACGATCGAAATATTACAGATATTTGATTATATTTGTTTTTAACATTTTAATTTTAATTAAATTACGAGTTTTGTAATATTCTCAAAAGGTGGCGTTACTTTCAAATCGAAACACAAATGGTTTCGATTTCGCTATTTACTTTTCTAAATTCCTAAAACAAATAATTTTCATTACATAATTGACTTTTGATCAAATCATTTTACTATTTTTAATAACATATTAAATATTGTACATCACTAAAAATCTTTTTACGAATAAAACAATGTTACATTCACATAATTTAGTATCCACAATAAGATTCACGATGATTTTGAGAAAATGAATCTTCGTACACAGTAATTCGTCGTCCATTCACTTTTTTATTATTAAAAATCTCAATCGCCCGAACCAATTCATCGTAAGTGGCAAATTCGACAAATCCTTTGTGGCGGATCGCGTGATGAGCGTCGGCGTAAATAACCCTTCCAGCACTAGCCATGATGTCTCTTAAATCTCTCCAACTGATCCCCGTCGATAAATTATCAACTATTAATCGGTAACATTTTCCAAAATAATGTTTGTTTCTGATATTTTTGCGATTTGTTTTCATCAAACTTCTCTTTTCTTGCGCAAAATCAATGCATATTTTAGATCCGAGTAAATATTTATCGTTTAAGCGATAAACTGCGTATAAAGCGTCGCGATAATCTTCGAATTGTACAAATGCGTATCCATTTTTAAGTGAAATGTCTTCAATATTACCACATTTACCAAAAAAATTCTCGAGATCGCTTTCTGTTATTGAATAAGTTAAATTTCCTACGTATAATGTCACGGACATTTTTTAAATTGATTAAAAACTCAGTTCTGGAATGAATGTTATTATTAATAATAATTTAAATAAATTCGATTTACTTACAGATTTAAGTAATATTTTACTAAAAAGAAGATTTTTTTTCTTAATAAATCATCTTTTAGTTATTATCTCTTTTTAATTTCTTCATTCCATTTTCTTAAGAATTTCTAGTAACTTAATTTATTAAGATTAAAATTTTTTTTTCTCGTAAGGCATAATTTGCAGCCTTAAAAGAATTATAAGAAAATGAGGAATTTCATCGTTAGATGGCGCCACCGAACTTCTCGTTACGAAATTACCAAAATGTTTAAAAAGTAATTTTTTTATTTTAAATCAGGACATACGACTATTTTACAGTATATTAAACAATGTAAACAAGAAGGAATAAAAATGACTTTTTTGTAATATCGAAAGTGTAAAATGAATAAACTAAATTCACTAAAAACCTTAAAAAAAAAACCTGTTGGTGAGGTCTATGAAATCCTTTCTGAGGCATCAGGGTTCACTCACCTTGAAAAATTTGAGGCCACGTATATTAAACAACCTTTTCATACCATAAAATCATATTTTGATTTAAAAAATTAAAGTTTGTACTTAACAATTAATTTAATTTTAAATTTTCGTGATTTGTGGCCTCGAAGTGATCGTCAATGACATAGATAATTACAAGGTAAAGGAAATTATCAAATGACATAACCTGCTTATATTCAACATAAGAGCATCATTAATCTCTTTTAAACGGATTAAAAGTCTTGAATTCCAATGATATTTAAGTAAATAAAGTAAAAAAAAACTGGATTGGACTTTAAGTCAATAAATAAAACATTAACTGAAGCTGTTTTTATATTGATTTGAATTTATTATGCAAATAAACACATACTTGTATAAATTAAATCATTTATTCTAAAATTTAAAACATTTTTCTAACTATAAAAACCGTAGAAAAAATTTAAAACGAAAGTTAAAACCAAAAATGAAAATTATTTCACAATTAAATCGGGCGTGACCAAAGGATTAACTAAAACTAAAGAGATTTTTGAAAACCTTCAAAAATTCCTGGTATGTAACGAAGGGCGTCGAGATGACACACCAAAAACTCGTTTCCCCCAGTTTTCCTTGACTCTTCGAAATGAAAAAAGAAATAAAAATATTTTTTTATATTTTTTTATTTATTTAAAATCTTTACCAATTTTCTTAATCTTAATCTTAATCACATCTAAGGCACCTTTATTGACTATTCTAACAATGTTTTATCGTGATTTAAGAGGTCAGTGGATTATTATTTCATCTTAATAAATGTATTATTAATTTAACACGAAGATGCAGTGAGAAAGGAATGTCGCTCGGGAGGCGAAATTAAGGTCATTTGAGCAAATGCGTGAAGGGGGAGCAACGAAGAAGGCTGCCCTACATCCCCTAGGCTAATCCTTTTAACACAAAATCACACGTGATTTAATGCCATTTTGATTTGATTGTTTTCGAATTTAATTTTTTTATAAATTTTATTTAATTTTACTATTTTTAAAGGTTTTGGTTAAAAATGTCTCATTTAATACGCGCTCGCAACGAGTTGTGTCGTCATTTGTATTACAGCGAAGCCGTCCTATAAAAAGGCGGTGGGCGACCCAAATTCTCGGCTTAGTCAGTCAATCCACAATGCCGATAGAGGTGCGAGTGTTTGTTGTTCTCAGCTGTTTAATAATACTCGGTAAGTTGAATTTTTTTTTTTTTAATTATTTGATTTGTTAATTAATTAATTTGCAATTGATTAAGGGATTTTTAAAATATTTTTTTAAATTTTTAAATTTTTTTTTTTTAAAGTAAGTGGTCAGGGACCTTTAAATTAGAACATTAGTGGACAGTGCCCGAGTTTAAGAGACATTGAAATGAATTTGTTAAGATTTTATTTTCCCAATTTGACCCAATTTTTATGATTTTTCAACATTAAAAATTGAACTTTTTCTTTAATTAACTCGTGCGTTTAGGTGAAAACTTGTCTTCCTGCTTGACCTAATTTCCTTTAAAAAAAATCCACTTTCAACTTAAATTTTTGTTTTAGTTAACGGCACCTCGATTAGACACAGAAGACAAGACGAGGCTTTCAACGATAAAGATTTATGCGAAGACAAATCACCCGGTGAATATTTCCGATTGTCAACTGGTGACGATTGCCGCGATGTTGTGAGATGTTCGGTGCAGGGTCTTCTGGCACTTCGATGCCCGGCCGGACTCGCTTTTGATATCGAGAAACAAACGTGCGATTGGCGAGAAGCGGTTAAAAACTGTGAACAACCAGAAAGTAATGAAAAAAAAATTAAAAAATCACTTTTTATATATAAAAATTATTTAGAATCAAAGAAACCACCACCATTGTTAATTACCGAAGAACCATTGTGTGCTGAAAGTGGTAAATTGGCTTGCAACAATGCGGAATGTATCGACAAATCGCTTTTCTGCGATGGTAAACCCGATTGCCAAGACGAATCCGATGAAAATGCATGCGGTAGTTTAAATAAAGTAAAATTAAATTAAAATATACTAAAAAATGATTGTTTTAAAGGTATTGATCAAGATCCAAATCGCTCTCCCATCTGCGATGCGAGTGAATGCACACTTCCCGACTGCTTTTGCAGTGTTGACGGAACGAGAATTCCCGATAATCTCGATCCGGAAAAAGTGCCTCAAATGGTTCTCATCAGTTTCGACGATGCAGTTAATGTAAATAATATCGATATGTACACAGAAATCTTTGACGGTTCGAGGAAAAATCCAAACGGGTGCAGTATCAAAGCGACATTCTTCGTTTCGCATAAATACACCAATTACAGTGCTGTGCAAGAACTGCATCGCAAAGGCCACGAAATTGCTGCTCATTCAATTAGGTTAGACACTAAATAAACAATTTTAATTCTTATAACAACAAAAAACCTATTTTAAGTCACAATGCGGACGAGAATTACTGGACCGACACGAGCGTGGAAGAATGGACCAAGGAAATTGCCGGCAGTCGTCTGATTATCGAGAAATTCGCAAATATAACCGATAATTCGGTTGTGGGAATGAGGGCACCGTATCTCCGAGTGGGTGGAAACAACCAATTTCTCATGATGGAAGAACAATCGTTTATGTACGACTCGACTATGACCGCGCCTTTGAGTAATCCGCCGTTGTGGCCTTACACGTTGTATTACAGAATGCCGCACAGATGTCACGGTAATTATTATAATTTAAAATATTGCAATCACAATGTAATATGCACATTATAACTAGGAAACGGTCAAAAATGTCCGACACGTTCGCAGCCCGTGTGGGAAGTGGTGATGAACGAATTGGACAGACGAGACGATCCGAATTTCGACGAAGATTTACCCGGTTGTGCCATGGTGGATTCGTGTTCGAATATCGTGAACGGAGAACAATTTTATAATTTCCTTAATCATAATTTTAATCGTCATTATAACTCAAATCGCGCTCCGTTCGGGCTATACTTCCACGCGGTTTGGCTGAAAAATAATCCCGAGTTGAAAATATCATTTTTAAATTGGATGGATGAAATGTTGAATCGAAACGATGTTTATTTCATAACGATGACGCAAGCGATTCAATGGATCCAGAATCCGACCGAATTGAACTCGATAGCCAATTTTGGGCCTTGGAAGGAGAACTGCGACGTGCAAGGACAACCGTTTTGTCGAGCACCAAATGCGTGTCCACTTTCGACTAAGGAATTGGCCGGTGAAGCAATACGACTTTTCACTTGTGTTGAATGTCCCAATAATTATCCTTGGCTCGACGATCCGACTGGAGAAGGACTTCTTAAGAAAAAATAAAAAATTCATTTTAATAAATTTTTTTTTTGTATAATTTTTCATGAATAAATTTTTTTTTTTTAAATTTATTTTATTATTTCCTTGGGAAAATTTGGGGACAATGAAATTCATATATAAAATCAAATTTCATAGGAATTTAGGTTAATCAAAAATGTCATCAACATTTTTTTAAAAATTATTATAATATTATACAGTTGAGAAAAAAAATAGGTTTATGGTGAGACCCTATTTCTTATATTTTATAAACTAATGACGTCATAGTTAAGACAGCGCAGGCGCATTATGAGCATTATTAGCGATAAATAGCTGAGGGCATGACCTCATTCGCATTTGGACATTGAGTCGCGCAAATAGATGCCGCAAACTCAATGATGCGACTTTATGCCACTTTCCACTTGTGGCTTCCACTTCTACTTACAATAATCAACTCAGGTAAGATATAATATAATTTTTAATAATTATAAAAAAATAATTTTAAATATTTTTTAATTTATTTTAATCATTTCATATACCATTGTTATGCCCTATTTTATTGTAGGAAGTAGTTAAAAAACTTTCTTTGAGTTTTGTTCAAATTATGTAAATATTTATAAGGAAATGCAAATTAGCATTTAAATAAAAATTTATTTACCATATAATTTTTAAAATAATAAATACAAATTCCTTTCTCCTTAAAAACTGGTTTTTAAAATTCATTTGAACTATTTAAAATACAAAAAAAGATTTCTAGAAATTATCTAAAATAGACCTTGAGAAATGGGAACAACCACTTTTCAATATAAATTTTGTAAAAAAAAATTTAAATAAAACAATATAAAAACCATTTAATATCACCAAAACACAAGTCTAGTGACCCATTGCCCTCCATTGACCTCCAACTCAGGTTGATCACCTCCACTGATTAATTAATTCATAATTTTGGTGTTTTTTCTAAAGGTGACTGCACTTTACATTTAATTTTGCCCTAATTTTGTAAAACTCATTAATAGGCGAAGGTGCAACGATCGTTAAACGTCAAGCTGGCGACGAGACCGTAGACGACGAAGATTTATGCAAGGGTAGAGCACCGGGCGAATATTTTCGCTTGTCGGCAGACGACAACGACGACTGCCGCGACGTCGTGCGGTGTTCCGTGCAAGGACTTTTGGCATTGCGATGTCCTTCTGGTTTGGCATTTGATATCGAGAAACAAACGTGTCAATGGAAGGACAAAGTGAAAAATTGCGACCAGAGGGAAAGTTTGTTGAATTTTATATACATTTTATATACTTTTTCAGTGTTAAATGACCTAATTTTTCTTCCAAACTAAAACGTGACTCGCGTATGTTATTATTACACGAAGCATTTAGGTCACATGGGCGGCCATTTCCGCTTCAGTCATGGCCAGTTTTAATACAAGACTGGTTTGTGCATTGCCTAAAGGCGGCGGGTCCCTTCCCGATCTCCAAATATGGTTGCCGGTCACGGCCCCATCGTGTCGGTCCGATATAAAAGCCGTGGTGCTGGGAGTTGCACCATTTAACACTGACGACGGCCCAGTTCGTGTCCCTGCGGGGACCGAACTGGGGATTAAAGATACAATTTCTAATATATATTCATCTGCAGGACCGTCTCGACCGAAGCCGTTATTCAGTACCGACGAACCGGTTTGTCCAGAAGGAAAATTGTCTTGTGCCGATACTGAATGTTTAGATCGTGCATTGTTTTGCGATGGTAAAGTTGACTGCAAGGATGAATCCGACGAAGGCGCTTGCAGTAAGTCATTTGAAATATCTCGATTTCTGTCAGGAGCAAAGATGGCCACTTCCTTCTTTCTCCGTTTGCTACGCACTATTGTTCACATGCAACGCAAGCCGAAAACGCGCCATTAATACATTTTCTATAATAAATTTGTTTTAGCTGTCGATCAAGATCCGAATCGATCGGGTCCGTGCGATACGAGCCAATGCAATTTGCCCGATTGTTTCTGCAGTGCTGACGGAACGAGGATCCCCGCCGACATGGAACCGGCTGCAACTCCACAGATGGTCACCATATCCTTCGACGATGCAATCAACATCGATAACATCGATCTTTATTTTGATATATTCCATCCTTTGGATAAAGAAAGAAAAAATCCTAATGGTTGCACGATTAAAGGAACTTTTTTCCTTTCCCATAAATATTCTAATTACAGCGCCGTACAAGAAATGCATCGAAGAGGGCACGAAATTGCCGTCCATTCCATAACGTCAGTTTACTTTACTAAATCTTCATTCAAATATTTATCAAATTACTCGTTAGGCATCGAAACGACGAGAAATTTTGGACCGATGCTACGGTAGACGATTGGGTCCAAGAGATGGCTGGTTGTCGATTAATAATAGAGAAGTTTGGTAACGTAACCGACGGAAGTGTAATTGGGGTACGCGCGCCATACTTGAGAGTCGGTGGAAACAACCAGTTTGGTATGATGGAAGAACAAGGATTTCTATACGATTCATCTATAACCGCCCCGCTCAGCAATCCACCGTTGTGGCCTTACACGTTGTACTTCAGAATGCCTCACAAGTGCCACGGTAATATTACCGATTTTTCTAAAATTGTACAATAAAATTATTTATTATATTAGGAAACAGTCACAATTGTCCCAGTCGATCGCACGCCGTGTGGGAGATGGTCATGAACGAAATGGACCGTCGGGACGACCCGAATTTCGACGAAGAATTACCGGGCTGCGCTATGGTCGATTCTTGTTCCAACGTCAACACTCCCGAACAATTTGCCAACTTCTTGCGTCACAATTTCAACCGACATTACAACACCAACAAAGCTCCTTTCGGACTTTATTTCCACGCCAGTTGGTTGAAAAGCAATAAACATTTCCGTCAAGTCTTCATCGACTGGATTGATGAAGTGCTCCAACAGAGAAACGATGTATATTTCGTCACGATGACACAAGTCATTCAGTGGATGCAGTCGCCGGTAGAGAGTGCAGCTGCAAAGGATTTTGCTGGATGGAAAGAAGAATGTGATGTTAAGGGGACACCGTTCTGCAGTTTGCCAAACGCATGTCCGTTGACCACCAAAGAATTGCCGGGAGAAACCTTGAGACTTCATACTTGCATGCAATGTCCGGAGAATTATCCGTGGATTGAAGATCCAACTGGAGATGGACTTGTCTAAAAACAAAACTTTCTTTCTTCTTACTAAAAAAATCCTTTTTTACAAAAGAAACATACATTTCATCATCTTCTTTACTTGAATTCAAGACTGTTCTCAAACAAATTTTTCTTAATAAAAAAAAATTCTAAAAATTTCTTAATTCTTTTCTTTAAGTTCTTTTTTTCAATAGCACTGCATCCTGGTAAGGAAGTTTGGCCTAAACCTTGAGTGGTCAAGGTGAATTAGAGGTTATTATTCAGCTCACCTTTTTCTGTCTTCTTTTTTTCGGGGTTTTGACCAAGTAACCTGTTTTCTCTTCGTTAGTAGTCAAAGAAGTTGTAGTTTTGACCTTTCTGTCTTAAGGAATAAATGCTTTTCTTATTTTCTCAATATCTTATACCATTTCTTACTTCATTTGCAATCTACTTTGTGCACAATGTCTTTTATGCTAATTTTCAGCACTTCTCTTGTATGAAATTCTTGCATTCTAAAATGGATTTTTCATTTTCTGTTTCTTTCTCAATCTATTCTTAACTTTTTTCTTCTTTATTGTTCATATTGTTCTGCACTTTTCTAATTTTGAATTTGAGAAATTGAGGAAATTGAAATCTAAAGAATAAAATATTCATTTTTTAAATTTAATTAGTAAATATGAATATTTAGATTGAATTAAAGATTGATTATTGTGTTATTTACATGAATGAAATAAAAATGTTAGGAAATCATTTGATTTGTTTTATAATTTACTTCGGTTCTGCTTGGAAAAAGATTAATGTCAATGAAATTAGTTTAAGCTATAATTAGCAATTTTCTACATAAAAAGATATGCTCTATATGATGAATTGGATAAATCATATCATTAGAAGCCTCATTGATGTAAGAACTAAGCTTGGAAAGCTACAATTATGTGCTCACTGTAACATATGGTGTTGTTGTGGGATGTGTGGCGCCTTCTAGTGACAATTGATCACAACTAATATTTCAAAATAGTTTATAGATTGTTACAAATATCAATTATTAACTATTATATTGTTATATTTGGGGTTTGAAGATCTTTGAAGATCTTGAAGAATCTTATCTTGTTTATATTAAGAATTGTAGCCGGACTGTCGCATTCAACTCACTTTTGAATTGGAACCAAAATGGCTTCCGTATTAAACGTTAATGATTCTCAAACAAGCTAAACAGGTTTATCACTTAAATAGTTATTTTAAAATAATAAAATTTAATTATTTTCCTCACCTTAAATTTCAGAATGAAAAAATAAATCCTACGTAATTTAGATACCTTTAATCTACGTTAACCTACGGTAGTCTAAACAAGCAAAATGATTGGCCGAGCAATCGCCTCATGTACTCGATCGGTGTCATGTGTCAATCAAAACCCACACAAGATACTTCAACTTGTTGCATCGACTTATAAAACACACATAAAAGCTGTGGTAAGCAATTTATTTCCTTTTAAAAAATATTTAAAAAAAATCAAAATTAATTTCAGCATCAAAACATATCAAAACGATCACCAACAATGACTGATAAACTATTACAATGGAACCGAAGTTTACCCGAAATGGACTCGGAAATATTCTCGATAATTCAAAAGGAAAAACAACGGCAAATACGTGGCTTAGAAATGATCGCATCTGAGAATTTCGCAAGTTTAGCTGTTCTACAAACATTATCGAGTTGTCTTTTAAATAAATATTCAGAAGGATATCCAGGAGTGAGGTAAATTTAATAATAACAAAATTTGCATAACAAAATTTGCATATTTAAATTTTTCAGATATTACGGTGGTAATGAATTCATAGACCAAATTGAATTACTATGTCAAAAAAGAGCACTAGAAGCATACGACCTCGATCCTTCGTTATGGGGAGTCAATGTCCAGCCTTATTCGGGTTCCCCGGCTAATTTTGCTGTTTACACGGCCATTGTTGAACCGCATGGAAGAATTATGGGTATTTGATATTAATATTGTTTTTTAGTATTTTAAATTTTATTTTAGGTTTGGATTTACCTGACGGTGGTCATTTGACTCACGGATACATGACCGCCACTAAAAAGATTTCTGCCACTTCGATTTTCTTCGAATCCATGCCTTATAAGGTGAATCCGGACACGGGTTTGATCGATTACGATAAATTAGCCGAGACGTCACGTCTTTTCAAACCGAAATTGATAATAGCGGGTGGGTATTGGTTGTTAATAGGGAGTTAGCGAAAACTTGGTACCAATGTTATGTAATTAAAAGGTATTTCTTGCTACCCGCGTCATCTCGATTACAAACGTTTTCGTGAAATCGCGAACGACAACGGTTGTTACTTGATGGCAGACATGGCTCACATCAGTGGCTTGGTTGCCGCTAAGGTCGTGCCGAGTCCTTTCGAACACTGCGACATCGTCACCACGACCACTCACAAGACTTTGCGCGGTCCGCGAGCTGGTGTCATATTTTACCGCAAGGGTGTGAAATCGGTGGGGAAAAACGGAGAGAAAATCTTGTACGATTTTGAATCGAAAATAAATCAAGCGGTTTTTCCCGGTTTACAAGGTGGACCACACAACAATGCAATAGCGGGTTAATATTATAAGAAAACGTTTTAATAAAAAATACATGCAATAATTCTTAGGTATTGCCGTCGCCATGCGTCTCGCAAAAACTCCCGAATTCAGGGATTACCAAAAGCAAATCGTAGCCAATGCGCAGACGTTGGCCAAGGGTTTACAGGATAAGGGATACAAATGTGTTTCAGGTAGTATTGTGTTTAACGTCGCAAGCAACAACAAAGATCATATTTTACAGGTGGAACGGACAATCACTTAGTGTGGGTCGATCTTCGGTCTAAGAATATTAACGGTGCGCGAGTCGAGAAGGTTTTAGAGGAGATTTCGATCGCTTGTAACAAGAATACGGTGCCTGGTGATAAAAGTGCGTTAAATCCGGGTGGGATTCGCTTGGGAACTCCCGCTTTGACAACGAGAAATTTAAAGGAGAATGATATGACCAAAGTTGTTGATTTTATTGATAAAGGTATAATTTGGTTTTTTTATTGTTAATTAATATTAATTAATGTATTAATAGGTATTCAATTGGCTTTAAAAATTAAATCAGCATCAGGACCAACATTGAAAGAATATAAAGAAGTTTTGAATTCTTCTTCGTTCCAAGAACTCATCAAACAACTTCGTGAAGAAGTGGAAAATTTTGCGAATAATTTTCCAATGCCTGGTTATGATGAATATTAATTAATTGAATGTAACAATTATTTGGGACCAAATATAAAATAAAGTTTGTTTTGCACTTGAAACATTGTTTTTAAAATCAAGTGGCGGCTCTGTGTGGCAGAAATTGGAATTACAGTCCCCTTTCCTATTGAATGGTGTTGTTTTATTACAATGTAGATGATCATGATCCGTCCTCTGCAGTACAAGTTGCGATTAACAGCGGTTACCATGGAAAAATTAACTGGAGTAAAATATAGTACATAAAAAGAGGAGGTATAGTAATAATAGTTAAGAAATAAGTAGTTAAAGTACAAATGTTATCTGTTAGGACTCTGGTATTAGGAAAAAATCGAAGAAACGAAGCGAGGTTAAAATACGACTCTTTTGGTAATGTCTTCACCATCTTACGAAGAAGGAGGCAAAATCTCCGGCGATAACGTCGCACAACACAACGCAACAGCTACCGAATTGTATTCGTGGGGGAATGAGAAATCGAAAACAATTCAGAAATCACGAACACGACAACCACCAAATACTCTGATGGTACCAAATTTAACTAAAGTTGATGGACCATCGACGAGTCTAGAAACACCTTCGGTTGGTGGTAAAAATAAAGAGAAGATTAAAACACCAAATTTAGCGAAAAATAAATATCAGAAAAATCATCGAAGAAATAAAACGTGAGTTTGTTTTCTACGCATTTAATGAATTGAATTTTTATTTTTTCAATCGATACAAAAGGTGCGATTCGGATTCGTCGAAAACCACCAGTAGTTGTGATGATAGTAAAAAAGGAAAAGATTTATCATTTCAAGATTCAAATCCTGGGAATATAAGTGGATTTAATAAATTTCCTTCCAAAGTTAGTCAGTCTAGACCGAGGAAAGAGAGAAGTAACGAGGTAAAATGTTAATCATTTGAATGTAAAATTACGTTGATTTACTATAGGTCTCGATTCGTCCAAAAAAACAACACCGAAAACCCCACGTAAATCTCCTAAGGTTTGTATTGTTGGTTTTTTATGAGTTATAAATTTTAATAATTGTTTATTTATAGCCATTTGAGCCTTATATTTCGTTAGAAGAAGTTCAAAGAGGACTTAAAAAAGGAGAATTAATTGAGGTGAATTTTATATAATTTTTTTTTTAGTTTAATTTATGAATTAAAAAAAAATTTTTTTAGGGCATTTTAAGAATAAATCCGAAAAATTACGAAGATGCTTATATATCTGCGCCGGTAATCCTCGGTAGCTGACTGTCTTTGCTTGCCTTGCTCAGTCGAAATATTTTTTTTATTTTAATTTTGCATTTTTGTTTTTATTTATTTCATTTCTTTTTTTGGTTTATTTTTTTTAATTATTGACAAAAATGCAATTTTTATTTACACTAGGTAAGGCTAGCACTGTTGGTTGACTGGAAATTTAATTTAAGGGTTAAGAAATGATTTAAATTTATTAAATTTAGTAAAATTTAGAAAAAATCAGTGCTAGAATTCGAGTGAAAATACAATTATTTTCATTTTTATTATTTATTTTTATTAAAATAATTTAATTTAAAAAGAAAATAATAAAATTAATGTATTTAAATGTTTAAAATTGTGTTTTACTATTTAGGACGGGCAGATGGACATTTATATTGGCGGCATTCTGGACCGCAACAGAGCCCTTCATGGGGATGTGGTAGTAGTACAGATTAAAGCTCAACTCGAGTGGAAAGTAAGTGTATTGAAAAATAATTAAAATTAACTAACAATTGAAAAATTTTAAAGGTTTTGCCAGACGATTCAAAACCCATAGATTTAAAATCCCCAGCAGCAATAAAAAACTCAAATTTTCAAGTTTCCGATCCGCTCGACATACCAATGACTGGAACCAAGAAAAATAAAAGGGGTAAGCGTGGAAAGAAGAAACAAAAAGCGAAGAATGAGACACAATCGCAAACCCCAGAAATGGATAAGTCTTGCGAAGGTTTGAATATAGAATCAAACCTTGTTAGCGAAACGAAAAATTTGAAACTAACAAATAATGGGGCAATTGGGGGGCAAATTGAAACACACTCACAATTAAATAATTGCTTAGCTACATCTAATATCACAGATGACAAAATAGGTAAGTTATATTTATACACTTTAAACGCCTAACTCACATAATTCTATTAATTTCAGACTCGCCCAGCAGTAAAAGTAAAATGACAGTTACGGATATTTTAAAACATCCTTTAGGACATAAATTAATACAAAAAACAGCCAAAGTGAGTATAAAATTAAATTTGAGTGTTTTAAGCATTTTTTTGATATTTTACTATTTATAGGTAGTGTATTTGAAAGAGAGAAAACATAATTTAGTAGCAGTAGGTCATATTAAACTACTTCAAGACCGAAATCCAAACTGGGCCCTTTTTTCACCTCAAGATCATAGATTACCGAGGATAACTATACCAATGAAAGAATGTCCAATTAGTAAATCGTTCAAAATTGCTTGTTTCATATAATTGATGTTGTTTTTAATTGTAGATTTTCTCATCCGTGCCGAAGATTACGCTAAAATATTATATATTGCAAAGATAACCGAATGGGAAAATACTGGCTGTGCCAAAGGGTAGAATTATTATTGTTAAAAAATTATTTAGTCATTTAAAATTGATTTTTTCAGGCATCTTTCTCGAAGTATTGGTGAAATAGGCTTGATATCGACCGAAACCGAAGCGATTTTAATTAGTAACAACGTCGATTATACCGACTTTCCTGATAATTTATTGGAAACTATTCCTGACAAATTGCCTTGGGCAATACCCGATGTAAGTTTACGTCATTAGTGAGGTTGTGGTACAGTTTTAATGTTAAAAAATTGTTTTTAGGACGAATTGAAATACCGACGCGATCTACGTAAAGAATGCGTATTTACAATCGATCCAGAAACGGCTCGAGATTTGGACGATGCGGTATCGTGCCGCGAATTACCTGACGGAACCTTAGAAATCGGCGTACATATTGCGGACGTTTCTTATTTTATATCCGAAGGATCAAAATTAGATATCGTAGCGGCTCACCGAGCTACGAGTGTTTATATGGTTCAAATGGTATTTAATTAAGCTTTTAATTGTATTAGAAAATTAAAAGAACTTTTTTATAGGTCGTACCGATGTTACCGCCATTACTATGCGAACATCTTTGCAGTTTAAATCCCGGCGAAGATCGGTTGACGATGTCGGTTCTGTGGAAAATTACTCCCGTCGGTGATATATTGGAAGAATGGTTTGGTCGTACAGTAATTAATTCGTGCGCCAAAGTAAATTATGGACAAGCACAAAAATTGATCGACAATCCAGACGTGGAATGGAAGTCGGGAGAAATGCCACAAATTCACGGCGATTTTAATATATCGACAATTGCATCTAAAGTCGAACAGTTAAACCAAATAGCCTTAATTTTAAGAAAACAACGATTTGATGGTGGTGCTTTGTGCCTCAATCAAGTTAAATTGAATTTTTCCTTGGATGCCGACTCGGGATTACCATCAACGTTTTCTGTATATGAGCAAAAGGATAGTAATAGGTTAAAATTCTATATTTTAATATATTAAATAATATATTTAAATATTTGTTTTTTAATTTAAAGATTAATCGAAGAATTTATGCTTCTCGCAAATACGGCCGTTGCTCATAAAATTCTTAAATCCTTTCCGGGTAAAGCCGTACTCCGATGCCATCCGCCGCCGATTCAGCATTTAATGGACGAAGTTTACGAGATTTTTACAGCGCTCGGACTCAGTCTGGATTCCAGTTCGGCTGGGAAGATACAAGAATCTTTAATGAACTTTAACAAAGATCCCAGTGTTAATTCTCAAGCTCGTCAATTAGCTATTACGAGTTTATTATCTAAACCAATGCAGGTAAAATTGGTAATTGATTATTTAAATATATAATTTAAATTTTTTTTCCCAGCGTGCCTTGTACTTTTGTGCAGGTTCGTACGATAGTGAGAAGCTCTATCATCATTACGCTTTAAA
>JAQFZU010001117.1:0-15598 GCA_034696185.1 Henia vesuviana | reverse complement strand
TTTAAGTAATAAAAAATTAATTATTAATTTTTTTAAAAATAAAAAATTAATTAATTATTTATTAATTTTTTTAAAAATAAAAAATTAATTATTAATTTTTTTAAAAATAAAAAATTAATGAATTATTTATTAATTTTTTTAAAAATAAAAAATTAATTACTTAATTATTATTTTTTTTTAAATAAAAAATTAATTAATTAATTATTAATTTTTTTAAAAATAAAAAATTTAATTATTAATTTTTTAAAAATAAAAAATTAATTTTATTTAAAAAAAAAATCAAAAATGACCTTTGTTTGGTACGATGACCCAAATATACAAAAACCCAGTGACCAACGAGTAATAAACAACAGTAGCTTTCTGTCTGTTGATCACATCGACGATCCCAGCAACTGATGACGTCACTGCCTCTTCCAACCGACTTCTCTTCGCAGTTATTCC
Organism: Henia vesuviana; assembly: GCA_034696185.1. Taxonomy (NCBI): domain Eukaryota; kingdom Metazoa; phylum Arthropoda; class Chilopoda; order Geophilomorpha; family Dignathodontidae; genus Henia; species Henia vesuviana. Next base: position 15,157 of record JAQFZU010001117.1, on the reverse strand, counting down.
CTGTCTCTCCATCAACAAATCGACAAAAGCTCTCGTTCGACCTCGTTCGGCAACGACCAAAGCTTCGTCGTATCTCCCGAGCGCCACTAAAACTTTCTAAAATACCAAAAAAAATTATAAACTTAAAAATATATAAATTAGAAAACTAGTTTAACCTGCAAAGCTTGATAAGAAGCGGTTTGTAGATCGAATAAAGACACGCGATAATCGGTAGATGCTTGCGATTCCCTTCGTATCGCTTCGAAAAGATCGGCCGATCGATACAATTGTTGTTGGGCACCTTCGAGATCCCCATGTGACCATAGCGCAAGACCCAATCGATGCCTAATTTTCGCTTCGTCTTCTCTTTGACCGATTTGTTCGGCGATTGTAAGACCCTGTTGTAAGTAATTAACCGCTTGAAATGCGTCGCCCATCGTGTGGTAAATTCGACCTAAAAATTTAATTAAATTAGTAACAAAATTAATTTAAAGGCATTTGAATTGTCAAACCTAAACTGCTAAATGCTAATATTTTAATCGAATTATCTCCGATTTGAATTGCCATGTTTAAATGTTGTTCTTGGTATTGTACTGCTTGGGTTAAATTTGCTAGTGATTCGTAGGTTAGGCCTAAATTGCCATAGGCTCGTGCTTGGCCGTTTAAATTATCTGGAATTTTTTTTTTTTTAATTAATTATGAGTTGATTAGAATTTTGTTACTTGTTTGTTTCGAGATGTTTAAGTCGGTTTGATGGTATTGTAAAGCGGTTTCAAAGTCATTTGTTTGGTGATAGACTTTGCCCAAGCCACATGCAGCATCTGCTTCTAAATCTTTGTCTTGTAAGGCGATGGCGATGTTTAATTGGTGGTCTAAGCACGAGGTCGCTTGTTCATAGTTTCCTAATAAACTGTGGACGTAACCGAGTTCTCCGTAAGCTGAGGCTTTGGCTGAAGGATTTTGTAGTTCGTGGGCTACGACCAGGCGCTTTTCAAAACAAACCTAAAAAAATTCCAAAAAAATTTTTTTAAAAAAATCAAAAATCCAAAAAAATTTTAAATTCTAAAATTAAAAAAAAAAATTTTAATTCAAAACAAAATCAAATCATATTTACCAACGATTGCTGCAAATTTCCAATACACTTATGCGAATTGCCGAGTCCCCTATAAGCTCTCTCCTGGTCCCTCAGACTCTCGACATTCAATGCAATTGCCAAATACTGATCGTGACATTTAATCGCCTCCTCGCAATCCCCCAACGCCTCGTAACAATCCCCCAAATTGCCATATCCCCTTGCCCTATCCAACAAACATGTCGAATCAACTGCCACTTGCTCTAGTGTCGCCAACTGCTGCTCGAAGTACCCAATTGCATCTTCAAAGTGCCCCATATTCAAATGCGAAATCCCCAAATTGCCATACGCTTGAGCCTGCAACGAACAATCCTTCAACTCCTTTGCTCTCTCTAAATGTTCTTCGTAGCATTTAATGGCTCTTGTGTAACTCCCCAGTGCCATATGAACCGCACCCAAATGGGTGTGCGAACGGCACTCGCTTCTCGCATCGTTCAATTCCTGGCACAAAATCAATTCTTGCGTGTGGTACCCCAAAGCTTTATCGAAGCACTTTATGGTCGCATGAGCCAATCCCAAAGCCGAATACGCCTCTGCCATTAAAGTCTTTTCACCGCTTTGTTTGGCGAGCAATAACTGTTTGTGATAAACTTCCACGGCCTCTGTAGTGTTGTTCATCTTCATCAGCACGTCAGCGACGTTTCCCATGGCTCTGAATTTGCCTTGGACGTGCTTCAGAGTGTGGGCAATGGCCAAGAAGTACTTCTGGCACTCCAATGCTGTTTGGTGATTGTCCAATGCCAGATGTGCCAACCCCAAATTGCAATACGCATGCGCGAGATTCATTCGGTCTTGGAGGTCTTTGGCGAGTGCCAGGTTCTGGTTGTAGTATCTAATCGCTTCCCGGAAGTTGCGCAGTCTGTAATGCGCGTAGCCCAGAAAATGGCATGCTTTCGCTTCTGCTTCGACGTCGTTGAGTTCCTGCGAGACCATTAAATAACCTTCGTAGTACGGTATGGCTTGGGCGAATTCGGAGCGCGAACTGAGACAATTTCCCAGATTGCACAGTGCGCACGCTTCACCAACAGCGTCTTTCAGTTCCCGCGCTATCGCGAGATGACTACGGTAATGCACGAGTGCCATTTCGTGCATGCCGAGTGCTTGGTAAGCCACTGCCAAATTGCCGTGCGTCGATGCCTCGGAATTGCGATCGTTGACTTCTTTTGAGATACTCAATTCCTGTTTGTGGTATTTGATGGCTTCTTTATAATGTCCCATTGCATTGTATGCATTTCCCACATTGCCATAAGCACGGCCCATTCCGGCCCTGTCTTGGAGCCCTCTCGCGATGCTCAGATGCGCCTGGTGAAGTTTGAGTGCAGCGTCATTGTCCCCAAGGAGTTGGTAGACGATACCAAGATTTGAGCATGCGCGACCTTCGCCGACCTTGTCTCTGGTGACGAGCGCAACCTCCAACTGCTTCTCGTGCCACGTCTTGGCCTGCTCGTAGTCGCCCATGCAACGTGCCGCGTGACCTAGACCGGCGTAAGAACGCGATTCGATCGCTTTGTCGTGCAATTCGATTGCCAATTTCAAAACCCGATTGTGAAACGCTATGGCTTGCTGGAAGTTGCGACGGAAGTGGTACGAACTACCCAAATTGCTACACGCACGTGCCTCTTCGGACTTGTTGCACAGTTGTTTGGCCAATCGCAAGTGCTCGGTGTGGCATTCGACCGCGTTATCGAAGTCACCCATTGCCAGGTACACGGCACCGACGTTGCCGATTTCTCGGGCCTCTTGTAAAGTACTGTTCATTTGTTTCACCAGTTGAACGCATTGTTTGTGACTGGCTAAAGCATTGGCATAATCGCTGGTAGCCGCATAAACGTGCCCTAAACTGGTGAGTGCGGCCGCTGCAACGTGGTTATCCTTGCATTTCATGGCCAACACCAACTGGTGACGGTGACTCGTCAATGCCGATTTGTAATTTCCCTTCGAAAAGTAAGCAGAACCGAGATTCCCGTGAGCTCTGCATTCGCCACTCAAATCGCCCAACGTTCGAGCCACTGCTAGGTCTTGTTGCATGTATCCGATGGCTTTTTCCAGGCTATTCAATGCCCAGTATGCACTACTGAGTGCCGAGAAAACGGATCCGCGGAGTTTTAAACTGCAAGTGCTCACTCTTAAGGCTGATTCGAGTACTACGATAGCTGCTGCATAGTGGTTTAAGGCTAGTAATTCTTGGCCGATGACTGAGATGATGACGAATGGGCTTTTGTCTAAGTGCATTGCTTGTAATTGGCAGTAACTTGGCTCTAATGTGGCTGGAAAAAAATGGGATAAATAAAAAAATTGTTAATTTGTTGTTTAATGAACCTCTTAATGGAGACTTCATCGCGGCTTCGATTAAACCGGTTAAAAGTTGAATGTTTTTTGAATCTTGTGCTAAACCTGATGCAAAAGCTGCTAATGCATCCGGGTATCGGCCCAGGCATTGCAATGCTACTCCTTGACGATAATAAGCCTTTTTTTTTAAAAGAAAAAAATTAATTTGAGTTTGTTTTTTTTTGTAAAGGTTGACTTACTTTTGGCCATTTTGGATTTAGTTCACGCGCTTTGATTGCATCTTGTAATGCTTGTGAATATTTATTTAGTTGGATTAAAGCTGCTGAACGATTGCTATGGAGTATTGCATTGGTTGGGTCTAAATCGATCGCTTCTGAATAAAGTTTAATTGCATTTTCGAAGTCTCCGTTTTGACATGCGGAATTACTGAGACGAACTTTCTCCAAAAATAAGGCTTTGTTTACACTTGACTCGTTGTTTGTAGCCATTGTCTGTGAAATAAAAATATTTTTTTTAAATTAATTTTTCTTTTTGTTTTTTTTTTAATTTTGTTTTCTTCAAACATTTCATTGAACCTTCACTCAAATCACGTTTTACCTTCACTCAGAAAACCAAGGTCAAAAATCAAAAATATTAGAAAATTATAAATTTAAAAATTTAAAAAATAAAATTAAAATCAAAATAAAGTTTGTATACTTATTTTATAACCTTATTTTAAAACATTAAAATAAGTTCAAAGACACTTAATCCGTTAGGGTTAACACACTTTGAAATATGCAACAAGTGGCTTTTTTCAACGTACCCGCGCATGCAACAAATTCTTTCATTCATTAAATCCGCCATCGTTTAAAGTTCAGAAATACACGTAATAGTATTTATCGAACTTAAATCCATTTAAAACGATAAGTTGTAGGTCGAATGAAGTGAAATGCGGCGATGTACCTGAGCAACCTCGTTGGTGTGTCCTCATTCCAGCCATTTGTGATGGCTTTCGTTTGCCTCGCCTCGCTCAAGGGCGCGCGAAGGAATAGGGAGGGCGAACGAGAAAAAGTTTGAGCTACCAGGTGCAGGTAGATCCGCCCCTGAATTCCGCAACTGAAAATTAAAAAAAAAATGAAAAGAAAATTTAAAACATTATTTTAACTCGTCTGGTGCTCGTCCGGTTAAACCCCGCGACCGATTATCTATCAGTTATGAATTTAGTCATCTAAAAATTAAAAAAAAAAAATTTTGGTTTTGTTTTGTAATTTGGATTTTTTGAAATGAAAATGTTTTGATGGAAATAAATCGAATTTTTTAAAATTCGTGAGTTAATTACGGGATGTTATTGCACTTTGAAATTCCTAACCGTAATTAAAGTTTAGTGATTGTGATTATTTGCTTCGACTCGCATTCCAAGCAACACTATCGTTGAGTCTGTCATGTGGAAAATAACACTTTTTCCAGTTGGAAAAAACTGTTAAATTCAATGGAAATAATTTTAGAAAAAAAACTTGTAAATTATAATAATTAATAAACAAAATCCGTAATAATATATTTGTTTATTTTTATTCTCAGAATACAAATCAATGTTGAAAATTGTCAATAATTTTAAAAATTATGTCGTCACGCATTTCAAAAAAAGATACAAAAAGATAATTAACATTAATTTCATGTATTAATAATGTCGACCTTATTTTCCTCTTTTATATGGGTCACTATATTAAAATCCATCATATCGAGCACCTGTTGTGAAAACCGACAACGACTTGTTGATCGTCTCGACGATAATCATTTTGTCGCGTGCAGCTCACAGCGGGTGGGAAGGGATTTCGAGTGTAAAATGGGAGTAAAAGGTCATCGGAACAAACAAAAACGAAAGAAAAAACGATTTTCGAGTTAACAAATTATAAACTTTCACCGTTTTTGTCACATTTCCTTATTTACGACTTTCCCGACCAATTTCATCCATATTTACCAGCGGGGAACACGGGGTTGAAGGACGAGGTCATTCCAAGGTCGAAAGAGGGAAAATGGACAAAGGACAATTTACAATATATCATTTGCCGATAGGTGTAATTTAGGGGGTCTCTGGTAAGGGTTTGTTTTTTCTTTGATGTGGTTTTGAAGGAAAAACAAAAGAAAAAAATTTTTTAAATTGATTTTATTTATTTTTAAAGATTTTTCAAATACATTTTATTTTTACAAGAAATAAATAAATAGTGAAATATGAATAAAAGGAAATGAATATTTAATTAAGCAAAAAGGAAAATATCACCAAACGTTTGTTCTGGGCGGCGAATTGTATCGATTTTCGAATTCGGGTCCACGAGTAAATCCTTGATTGATATTTCCGTAATGGCCGTAACTAGTGTTAAGTTGGTCATTAAATTTACGATTATCAACAGCCCCACGTTCGAGTTGATTTTGCTTGCTCTGAGCGGCCAATTTCTGTGCTTGTTCACGTTTGTACGTCTCGAAAAACGATTGAACGATTTCGAAAACGGACAGAACGGACAGACCCAAGTATAAGCCCAAATTGCCTCCGATGTCGCACAAAAGCGACATCCAATCGTAAGAATACGATTCTTTGACTATTTCAAAGTAGTTAGAGGCATAGTAAACGGCAACGTCGGTTTCGGGAGAGTCAAATTTGTAACTTTTCGGTAACATCGAGTACATGACTCGAATGCATTTTCTCACGCAACCGCACGAATGAGTAACGTTCAAATCCAATAGAATTTTCTCAGCTAAATCTTGAGTTTTAAGAGAATCTTCCGCGGTTTTACACATTTGTTTACTGCTCAATGGCATGTAGGGCAATCTTAAAATTAAAAATTTAAACTTAGAATTTTTTTTTTAAATTGCTAATTTATTTAAAAAATCAATTACTTGCACGGGATTTCACGATCGAATAAACCTTGAGCGCATTGTTGATGACAACGTTTGTACGCTTCTGAGCTTTGGCAAGGGTTATTTGGGGCATCCAAAGCTTCGTACTTTTAATAATTAATTTTAATTAATTAAATAAATAAATTAATTTTTTTTTTACTTGTTTCACGAGGATTGTAAATCCGACTTTTGCACCTGATGTCACAGGGACTAATTGTTTCATGTCGGGGGGATCGAACGTGTCCATTACCAAAAGCTAAATTTGATTGAAAACGTAAATTTGTATTTAAAAAAACAGTAATAAAAATTTACTTTAAATCCGTATCGGTTGCATTTGTGTTGTTGCTTGACGGTTTTACTGATGAAATTAATTTGAGTTGCGATTCCGTGGAAATCAACGTATTGATCTAGGATGTTTAAAAATAAATAAGACAAATTGATATTTTCAACGACGCAATTTCTCACTCATATCGAATCGAATGCAAACTCCATTGAACATTACTACTCGTTGGTCTGTGATGTACGCAGTTTCTTGCGGTAAAAGCAAATCCTAATAAAAAATAAAAATTCTATTTTCGGGAGAAAGAAAGTTAAGGTTTTTACTTGAAATAAGAACTTGGTAAAATATTCCTGTGCGTAAGGATCGGTTAGATTCCAGACCTCTTCGGCCGTCAATTCCGATCCATTGTATTTGTATCCGACCAAATGCGGTAAAGTGAGGTCGTCGCATTCTGTAAAATTTTTTGCTTTTTCCGGATATTCTTTTTTATATAAATAATTTATTTCGGCTAATTTTGGTGTTTCGACCGGACAAGCAACTATAACTGGGAATAAAATGGTCTGGTTTTGAACTACTCCGATTTCAGCCGCGACTGGGTAACGTAGGAAAAGACCGACTCGATCGACCATTTGATAGGAACAGACAGAAATGCACGACACGATGATGGACAGCCAAAATATTTTACAATACCACGGTTGTTTACTGTCGAAAACATATTGCAGACCGGTGATACCTAAATTCAAAGTCGAAAGACGACTTTTGGGTTTGGCTAATTCTTCCATTATAATTTGCTTGATTTGAATCGTGAGTGGATCGTTTTCGTCCAAGTCGCTATCGCCATCGCCGTCGCTTTTCTTCTTTGAACCCGCGCTCGATTTGCCTATTTTTAACTCTTCAACTCGGTTATCTCCACCGCGAAAATGATAATCACCTATTAATTAAATATTTACGAAATACTAAATCAAAGGTAAGAATTTATGTACCTGAGGGCGATGTTTTCGGGTTTGCGAATTTGGTCTGAAAATGTCGTTTGGCATTGGCATTGATGTTACTTGCCAACCACGACGAAGATACGACATTCATATTATGTACTCGATTCGAATACATTTTGGTAAATTTTTTGTTACAACGATGGATGTGTGGCGACTACTACTCGTTATCTCCGTCGTTAGACAAATAAATCTAACTTTAAAACCTCGTAACCCAGCGACGACTAAAACAAGTCATAAATATGTATATAAACTCCATAGGTTTTCTTCTCAAAAAAGGCGGAGCGAAATTTGGAGCAAAACTTTATCAATATTGTCATGGTAAATTGAGGTAAAAAAGTAGTAAAAGTTGAAAATTGAAGCACGCGAAAGATAGAAAAGACGATAATAACAAATAATTTGAATTAATCATTAATTTATTAAATAATTTTCCATTACAAAAACAAAATAAAAATAAAATAAAATTTTAAGTTTCAATTAATTAATTAATTATTAAAAAAAATAATTATTTATTTACACTAAAAATATTTTTTAACTATAAAAAAAGAAAACTCGAACTTAATATTAGATTTTTGTAACTATTTTTTAAATAGAATTAGTAATAAAAAAGAAAATTTTTAATTTTCTATATTACATTAAAATTTTTTACATTTTTTTATTTTTATATTTTCTTAAGAAGTGTCTTCTGTAATTTAAATTATCAATAATTTATATATTTTAAAATTCTAAATGAAAAATTTATTTGCATTCAAATACTAAAGCAAGAAAATCAATTTAAGCATTTCACACAAAATGAAAAAAAAAATTTAAATATCGATTTTCAGCGTTTCTTTACTTATCTCTCTTTAACTTCAAATGGTTAGAAACCAACTTAACCTTGACCGATGTTACAATTTTCCATGGTAACTTTTAAATTAAAAAAATTATTTTTTATCAAACATAAAAATAAAAAATATTTTCAAATTACATTTAATAAAGTTCTAGTTGATATATCAATTAAAAGACTAAAAGTGACTAAAAAGCACAATAGCTTCGTAATTATTTAATAATTATAATTATAAAAATTCAATAAAAATAAATGCCGAAATGATCTGAGGATTATTAATAAAAATTTAAAAATTTCCCACTAAAATATTATTTTAAAATTGTAATACAGGTCAAACCTCGATATAACGAACTCGAAGGAACTGTCAAAATGTGTTGGTTAAATCGAGAGTTTGCTACACCCGATATAACGAACTATTTCGTTAAATCGAATAAATGGAAAAAAAATTTAAATACTCGATATAACGAACTATTTCGTTAAATGGAATTTGTGAATTTGATACAACGAAATAGTTCGTTATGACTAATGATTTAGAATTTTTTTCCATTCATTAGATTTAACGAAATTTAACAAAATAGCATAAAAAATGTAAAAAATAAATTACAAATCGTAAATAATACTTCACGAGTATTTACTTTGGATTGGAGCAGCCAATTTTTTTTACAGGAAGTGAGTCTTAAATCGAGGTAACCTGACTTCCGTTTAGCAAAATATGTTCGCTATAAGCGATGATTCGTTAAATCGGAATTCGTTATATCTGATTTCTTTAACATTAATTCTATGGTAAACTAACGAACGAATAGCGAATTGTTCGTTACATCGAACAATTCGTAATATGCGAGTTCGTTATATCGAGGTATGACCTGTATATTAGAATTGGTTTGTGTTTTTGTAATGTTTCGTGTCAATGTCAGTTGGTGCTGCCGTAGATTATATGTTTAAGTGAGTGTTTTAAGGGCTTCTATTTTACATATAAATACAAGGTTGATAGAATAGATGATTAGTCCACTTGGCGTTAGCGGTGGTGCAGCATTTAACTATGACGTAAAGGGCGACCTTAACAAGTGGGAACTGCGAATTAATCGAAGTTAAAATAGATTGTTTCGCTGTTTTTGAATGTTTAAATTGTGGAAAAAAAATTTAATCAACAAAAATAGCTTTTTCCCTATTTTCACCTAGCTAAGGATCAATAAAAAATGGCTAAGCGTCTGGAAAAGAAATAACGTGATAAAAACTAGAAGTCAAATTTTTTCAAATCATTTCTTTAGCATTTTTTATTGCATTCTGATTATAAATGCATTGTTTTTGAGTGATGTACTCATTTTTATGTGAGGATGGCCGAGAATTGGTTTTTGAGCGTACGAGATTTGCAATTCCATAAATTCTATTGTAACGGTTAGAAAAGTCCAACCAGGGGACTTGAAGCGGCCACCACGACAGCATCGCTGCTGTGCGATCTTTCAAGAGAAAGATAAGATTGCGGATGATTGATAGCCATATCTTTTTGTCTACTTTTAGGCAATTGTGTCGAGACAAGACGGTTGTATTCTGGTCACATCATTTTCATGGGAGCAACTCCCATATCGTGGCATGCTGTACGACAAAAAATGGTCATGATTTTGACTCGAGATGCAGAGTTGATGACCACCTTCGACTTAGTGAAAGAGATTGATTGGATGGTCCAAATCTTGAAGGACTGTATACCTCGAAGTTCAAATTGTACATGGATAACGAAGCCACGATTTATAATATGCGTAATGTTTGGCGAGAATAATAGAAACAAGTTTTAAGACTTGCGTATCTATTATGGGGGCAAGAAATATTCTAAAGGGCTTTTTAGTGTTCATTTTATAAATACCAAATAGAATTTATCTGATGTTTTTACCAAAAGATTGACTCGAGAGCGGATGCAATTTTTAACCAAGCTTTTGGATTCCACCGATAATCCAAAAAGAAGGGAGAATGTTGAGATTTGTGAGACATCTGGACTTAATTACTATGTTTGAAGACATCGAATATATGTTTTATTTAGAATGAAATGTGCTATTGTATGCATATGTTCTTATGTTCTAATTGGATGGAATCGAATGGTTAAAAAAGTCATTTTATAATTGCGAGTCATAATTAAAGTGTTATTACGTTTAAAGGGTTTTGGACCAACTTATTGATTCTGTATCAACTTGCCACATCATAAAGGACATGTAAATGCAAGTATTTGTCGAAAGAATCTTCTCGGTACACTAAAACACACTGTATGTAGGATTAACCTACATACAGTGTATGAGTGGATTTGCTGTGCTGTGACCGGAATTAGTTAGTAGATGGCTTAGAGCCAGAACCCCGTCTGTCACATCGGATTGGATGTGAGAGTTGAAGGAAGCTGAGGATTGGGTAACTTTGCCCCTCGAGGATTAAGGTAGATTAGTTGGAAATAAAAGCGAGCGCAGAGGGGAAAGAGGGATGATTATGATTTTTGCTTGTACTGATTTGCTTTGTTGCTTATGTTCTCAGACGAATCAATCTGATGTTGATTCTATCAATCGATTGATTGTTGATGCCGAGGGCTAAGAACCTGATGCTAAAAACACTGAAAGCCCGACCTGACCCTCGTACATGATGTAATCGAGTAATCTAATAACAGTTCTGCTTGTTTGCGGGCGGGCCCTAATCCCATACGAGGTAGGGAGATCCGGTGAAGGGGTTTTGCGTTCCGTTGATGCCGTCGATTATCTGACACTTTTGAGAGTGAGGTCTTCACTGAAAGGTTGATTCCCTAGAGAATGTCTGTGTGACCGAGGAGTAGTGCTTGCATGTCTCTTCTTTTCTCTTTAGATCTGCCAAATTTCGAGGAATGACTGAAACCTGTTAACCGAAACAGGGGGACGATTTAGCCTACAACAAGAACCCTGATCCGAACGAGTAAATGTCAATACATACATATTGACGATACATCGAACTAATTTCCGATGATTGATTCAAATTACACCTTGAAGCGCGCATTCAATAGTTAGCTAAGTAGTTTGGTTTTGTGAGTTTTCTGTAGATTAGTTAATTCTTAAGTGTGTCAGTGGTTAGGGTCTGCTAGGAAAAATAACTTAAGTGCGAATCATTTGTTTTGTGTTGGATTACACAGTGATGGTGATGGGAACCAGTCGTATTAAATGTTTGTGAGGTGTTTGCAATGTTGGCTGGGCATGGACCCCAGTGCGACAGATACACAGCCACCTCACTATTGAATGAGCGGAGACAGACGCATGGTTTGTTTGTTTAGGCCTTTATTTAGTAAAGGCCGCGACGCACATCATCGTCCCGTTCCCATCACTCTCTCGGTTCGCTGACCACGTGCTGATGGCCGAAGCTATCACAATGTAGCCCTATTGCTTAAATATTCGCTTCCCAGCTACGTGGGGTGGCCATAGATACCATCAACCACAGTACGACCACCACCATGTCTAACGCACTCGATCCTGGACAGCCCCGATTGTCTTAACAACTGGAACAGCCAGATCTGTACTGCCCATCTTATCTCTAGGACCGGCGGTAGCAGACTTTCTGTTCTTTCGAGGCTGAGCCTTCAGGTGGTGCGAATCGATGAGCCCCAGAGATCATGTGATCGGGGGTTAGCACTGCCCTCTAGTGACCGCTGGTCGCAATTCCCCCCTAGTCGTATTGACCAGGGCAAGATGGCTAACTACGGCAGTACAAACGGGTGTGCAGGGGAGAGGTGAAAACGACCGCACCAGGCACATTAACTTAAAACATTTGAGTGGCGAATTTGAAAAAGATCCGAGCCCAAGCGATGTAGTGCAATCGTGGTGGCCTTATAATGAAGATTTTTTTTCCAAAAAACAAATGCATACATATAAATAAATGGAAAGATAAGAAAATAATAATAAATAAAATGAATGAAAAACAAAGAAAAAGAAACACCACACGCAAGTGGGATTGCTAAATCAATTTTTGAGCGGCTGCGTGGTCTTATGGAGGTAATAAACTGTCACCATCGTCCCGGCTGTCAGGGTAAAAACAGGAACTTTCAGGTGGAAAAACAATTCCAGGCGAACAGAAAGGCATAAAGATTTGAACTGGAATATATATATAATAATTAAAAAAGAAAAAGGGGAGAAGGGATTACTACTGAAATGGGGTAGTTTCCATTTTCTCAGTAGTGGAGATGGTGATCTTCACCATCGTGTCCGGGAGAGTCTTGGAAGGAGAGTCCTCCAAATGCGGTGGCGATGACAACATCTCAGGGGTGGGAGGGGTTAGCGTGGGAGGCATGGAGACCGATTCCTGCTCCTCCATTTGAAAAGTTTGAGTAGGGGAGTAGGAACCGCAGTATGTGGTACCTGCTCCTTCGTGGTCAAAGTAAGAATAGGGGGTTCAAAAATCACAGTTTGTGGTTCTCGTCTCTCCATGGGGGCCAGATTAGTAAGGGGTGTGGGAATCGCTGTATGTGATTCCCATTCCTCTATGGGGGTGATGACCAGCTGACAAGTTGAGTGGATTGGTTGAGAGTGGTTGAACTGGGTTATCTTCTGCTCCCAACTTCATCTCCTCAGCTCGCATAGCCTTCACCTTACATAGGAAATCTAACATTAGGACCAGTGTTGGCGGGGGATCTGTTCCCCACCATGGGGTGTGCTCTGGAACAGCATGTTTTGGCGGTATCGGCCAATCGCCATCGTAGCCCGGCTGCACTTTGGACAGAGAACTCCATCCAAGGTTTGTCCTGGCTATCTTGTGGCATTTGACCGGTAAGCCATTGCTGTCAGTAGCGAAAGGAGTGTCTTTGATGACTGCCTGAAGAGGCAGAAGCCATTCCAGCCAATCATCAGCGGCAGATCCTAGTAGGCAGTTAATTGCCAGTATGAGCTGCTGTGCTTTAGCGCATCTTTGACCGGGAATCGTGCCATTGTCTCTCCACGTTAATAACGCACGCAAACGATTATATATAGTCACAAAAATCGGGGCACGACTCACGACCGCAGACACGCACCACAGCACATGGTGCGCAGCCCACACTGCCAATTCTGCTCGCCAGGCAATTACTGAGCTAGGGCTCATGGTGATGAAACGAGGGGAAATTCGAGCCAAAATTTTGCCATTAAGAAGGGAGCAACCCATAAATACATCCCACGCAACTTCGGGAGGGGGTGAGGAGATGAGTTCCCAACGGAAATCATTCCAGTTGGTGCGTCGTTCCCTCGCGTCCTCCTCAAATTGCGTGATTAATTCTCTCTCTCGTGCCAACAAGGGATCATCTTCTTCGGTCATCCCGGCGAGGCTAGAAGGATAATCTAGTTTCGTCACCATGGCCCAAGAGGTTGATGCAATGGGAGAAATAGGTCGAGGTGGGAATTGGGCAATCTCCTTGGAGACCACAGTAGAATCTTTGATGGGAAGGCTGCCAGTCTCGCATTGCTCTTGCTCTGCGAGCCCCTCCACTTTCTTTTTAGCCTTTTGCTGTCTCTTTTGTTGTTTGCACACGCGGTTGCAAACAGTGGCGCATGCACGGGAAATTAATTTGTCTCCTGAGAGATGGGGGTACCTTTTCCGGGTACTGGCAATGTCATCCTCGGTCGACTCATACACTATTGGGTTTCCCCATGGTGATGCAACCGATCGAGAATGTTTAGTGCCAGCTGTTGGTTCAGGTACAAGTTCCACAACGACCGATTGGGATTGAGTCGTGAAATCCGGCGGTTGTGAGTCGAAACTCTCAGCCATCAGATGCCATGACGGGAGCAAATTCTTTTCCCATGGCCATGCGCAGCCTACTCCTGAGTCAGCGGCGTGGGGTTGATGACTGGCCATAGTAGGCCCTGTTGTTGCAAAGATTTCACCCGGGAATCCATCGTCGGATAAGAATGGAATTGGGAATTCCACCCTCGACCCCGACGTTGCATCCCTGGCAGTTCGAAATGTCAAGTGACAGCTGCTGAGGTTGGAAGGGCCGTTGGAACCCACCCCAGCCACAGCCCCAGTTGCCACACTGTAGGCTTACGTGGGTGATATATAGGATGAGAAATCTGAGGCTGACACATATGGCGCACACCATCATATGTGCCTCCCCGGAGTCCTCCTCCTCCCTTTGCGATTGAGAACAAAATTGATGTTTCTGAAAATAAAAATAATTAATTAGTAAAAAATGTAATTGTATATACAAAAAAATGAATTGCATTATTTGAAGTAATACAATAAAGAAATTGATTAACTCATTGCGATGGAATAGCTGATACCCATCACCATGAATCCATCATATTAATAAACAACAAGTAGCCGTAGGTGTCAACCTAAATGCAATGGTTGGTACCGATAATTACTCATAATTAGAAAAAGAAAATTATTTATTTCAAAAAAAGGTGTTATTGGGTGATTAATTTGGGTAGAAATCGATCAAAAACCCAAAAACTATATGAAAACTCCAAATGTGTGATATAAAAGTGCAACTAGACGGCTATGGCTGAAGATATCCAGTGGCGCCATCTGTTGGGGTTCGAGTGATATCATTGAATGTTTAAATCGATACTCGGATTTTTATTGTTAGAATATTAGTATTTTGTAATATTAATTTCGATTTAAATTCGTTTTGTATAATAATTAAGTGTAATTATTATTTTGTATGTTTTGATCATAATGATTTATGTTATAATGAATTTATCACTATGTTATTGTAACGAGGGTTTTTACGTCATTTCGATTGTTATTAGTATTACATTATTTTCGTGTGTAATATTGTTTTGTATCCAATTATATAGGTTTTCGAGATTGGTTCATTTTTATTGTAT
>JAQFZU010001116.1:0-15601 GCA_034696185.1 Henia vesuviana | reverse complement strand
AACTTTCTCCATGCATTCAGTTCTGAATTCATTCCACTAGGCATAATGAAAGAAAAAATAATAATAATCAATTTTTAAGTTATGTTAGTTTCAGCTTACATCTTTCTTCGCTAAGTCGAAGTCAAAACAATCCTCCTAAAAATATTTAAAAATTTTACAAATTAAACGTTATTATATTGTTACTAAAATTTTACCGTTGCATAAGCCACTGCAACCACAGCAACGAAAATCAGCATTAACTTGTTCATTTTGTCAAAATAAGGTAGCAGAAATGTCAACGATTCCTATTTGAGCGATGTCGCTGAGAAGAACAAGCAATCAGCAACTCATTGCATTTTATACTGTTCATAATCTTTACGCAATTCTAGAAATGTAATTTCAGATGCAGTTAATTCATTTCAACTACAAAAAACTGTCGTTTAAAATTTCATGGGTTAGTCGGGTTGAAGTTGGATACCTTAACTAATCAAAGATCACTGCGCTTAGCCAATTTCCTTAGATTTGTTCTTCTGATTGCTGATAGCTGTACTAGTCATTTAATTTTTTCTTATTTTTGTTTAATTTAATTCTATTACAATATGTATATTTATTATGTACATCTTTAATTAAAAAAAAATCTTTCCTCATCTGGCTCTTGACGCTAACAGCATGACAAGTTGTATTATATGTTTTTAAAGATTAAACAACACACAATCACATTTTTTTAAAGTTAAAATGAACTAATGATTATCGAATAGATATGTATTTCAATAACTATTAAATTACAGTGATAAATTTTATGCTTTTAATTTAGATATACTGTGTATTCATTTCTATTTATGTAATTTTATATGAAGTTTTTGTAACGAAATTGCTATTAAATTTTTTGTTTAATTAATCGATATTTTCAAAACAAATTTTCAATATTTCTAAGGTTTTAAAATTTTTTTTTTGAAAATGATTAATTTTTACATTTAATATATTAAAAGATTTCATCATAAGTATAAAAATGATTCGTTACTTTATTCTTAATTAATTAATTAATGATGGTAATGTAACCGATCGACACTATAGGACGCCACAGATCCTTCAATAACATGATATGTCTAGATGCGATCAGCAATAGCCAATAGGGCATGGCCGCCAATCTCACCAGCGAGAGTAACGCATCTGAAAGAGAATCTGCATCTGCCGATAGCAGAGTATACAAGATGAAGCAAACCAGCGATAGCAGGATGTGGCGACCATGGGTGGAGTGGTCCGGGAGTTGAGCATGCAGGTACGGCTATGTAGACATTCGGTGTAACCCGAACCCGGCTCAGGCGGCGAAACTAACTAGTGTCGAGGAGGGAGCGATGGCATAAATGTCGGCCGACCAAATAAAGGTCCCGAATCCCCAAACCATACATCCGCGTCCCATTCCTTTTTTTTTTCCCATGTAACCTGCTCATATATAAGTACATTGTCTGGGAACAGTGCCCAGGCGATGTACTTGTAGCTGATAATAATAATAATAATTAATAATGAAGTTATTTATTATTTTAATCTTATGACTCCAGGGGGCTAAATGAACTTTGTTATTGTGTTACTCAAATGATGAGTTCAAATCAAAACTTTAATTGGTCTATAGAGACATTTGAATTGCGAATTCAACCAATAAAAACTTATCTAGCTTCACCCCCAATTTGAAAATACTGACTATGAGAAGGTCATCTTCTTTAAAAAGAATTTAAATAAATTTGCTTTTTTCTTTGAAGTATCTTCCGAATAAAGCAATACATTTTTTTGGGTCGTATTATACACAAAGAAGATTTGAGCCTTAACAAATTAAATATAAATTTAAAAAAATAAAGTTTAAACACTTTAATTTTCTATTTATTTAATTACAGTGATTATAAGGAAATTTATAACTTCTTAATCCAAAATAATTCTTTAGTGTTTAGATATAACTGTTGTTATCTCCAATTATAATTAACATGTAATATCATTAAATTCATTTCTTACGTATTTTTTCTGAACAGAAAAATCAAAAAATTGATGTGTTTAAGCGAAGAAAATTATATGTTCAAGAGATCTTGACTCATTTCTCATTGAATTGAGAATAAGCTAATCTAATTTTAAGGATTACCTGGGAAGGATCAAAGGACCTTTTATGTCATTACTCAATCATAACCATTTCTGCTACTAAAATGTTTTAAAAATTCTGAAACTTCTTTGTAGTCAGTTTTTACTTGTAACAAGTTTCCTAACAACCGCAAATCTAATAGCCCAAAGAAATCACAAGAAAAATCCAATCTAAGAGCAGGATTACAGTGATTATGTTCTCATCCCATTAGAATATAAAAATTGCGAAGTAAAAGTATAAATTTAACCAAATTTTATTATAAATTTAGCAATGCAGCTAATTGTACACAACAGCTATCATTTATCGTTCGCAACATAAAAATTTCAACATTTAGAGTAAACTAAATTTAAAAAATAAAATTCAATTTTCAGATGTAGATATTAAAGAAATCAAACAAACCACACATATTAATTCGACTCTCTTTATTCCAATTAAGATTTTTTTATCTTAAATTTAGTCAGTTGTTCAAATATCTTTAGCCCATTGTACTGAGTCAGGACAAAGCTGAAATAAAAATTAATATATTTTAGAAATAACTCATTTTTATGATATTCCTGATTCATTCAGGTAAAATGACGAGTCCGTCAACTCTAACAATATATACCTCATGGAGTTGGGGAGCCCAAGCATCGAAAAACTTGCCAGCATCCTAAACAATATTTAAAATATTTATTTTCTACATTTTTTTAACATTCATTAGCTTACGTGTTCAGAATCATCCCAAGTTTTCTGCAACGCCTCAATAACGTGATCAATATCCTGTAAAAGAGTGAAAATATAGTTATTTGTATCTTTAATTAATATGTTTTTTTTATAAAATACTCTAGTTTTAAGTCTTTCATATTCGCCCTTAAGTTTATCGAAATCTAAAACTCCTTCTTCACTGAGCTATAAAATTTATCAAATTTATCAAACATGAAAATTAAATTTTATAAAAGCGCTGAAACTTACGAATCCAGCTTTTTTCATCATGCATCCGCCAACTTTTTTAAGTCGATCCTAAAATAAAAAAAAAAATTTAACACAAAAAAGAATTAAAAGTTCAAATCGGCAAAAATTTAAATCAGAAAATTTCCACTAACTGCGGATCCTTCGGGAATTTTCTCTATACACTCAGTTCTGTATACCATCCACTAAACAATGAAAGAAAAATAATTAGTAATCAATTTTTAGGTGATATCAGTTTTAGCTTACATCTTTCTTTGTTAACTCGAGGTCAAAGCAGTCCTCCTAAAAATAATTAAAAAAAATTTAAAAATTAAATCTTATCACAATATTACAACAATGCTACCGTTGCATACGCCACTGCAACCACCGCAACGAAAATCAGCATTAACTTGTTCATTTTGTTAGGATAAATGACTGCAACAGTGTCAACGATTCCTAATTGAATAATGTCGCTGAAAAGAACAAGCAATCACGAACTCTCACTGTATCTTATACTGTTCGTAATCTTTACGCAATTCCAAAAATGTAATTTTATATGCATTAATTTATTACAACTTCAAAAAACCGTCGTCTAAAATTTCACGGGTTAGTCGGGTTGAGGTTGGATACCTTGGGTATCAAAGATCATTGTGCTTAGCCAATTTGCTCAGATTTGATTTGCTCAATGCTGATAATTATGCTATATATTTAATTTTGCTTATCTTTTATACTTTTAATTCTATTATAATTATGTATTGTAAAGTCATACACATGCTTAATAATAAAATCTTTTCTTTTCCCAGCTGCTGGCAGATGCATCTACCAGCAGCAGACTAACTGGTTAATAAATATCTTTTTTATTAATGTAATAAAATGTAAGAAATTTATAAGCATATTTTAAGTTATCAAATTGAATAATAACTTTTAACTTATAAAAATATAAAGTATAAACTATAAAGATAAATCAATAAAAACAGCTTCTGCAAAATCTCTATTTTGATTATGTAGTTTTATAAAGATTAAATTATATTAATCATATTTCATATAAGTTAAATGGACCAATGATTATCGATAAGATATTTATTTCAAAAAATATTAAATTACTATGATAGATTTTATGCTTTAGTCTAGAAATACTGTGCATTTATTACCATTTATGCAAGTTAATTGAATTTTTTAAATAACAGAATTGCTTTTAAATTTACATTTCTACATTATTCTAAATAGATTAATGGTGTAAAAATTTTATTTTACATTAAAAAAATTTACGTGTAATATATTTCGTAATGAGTTAATTAAAATTCACCAAGCAGAGAATTCAAATTTGTATTTAAAAAAATTTTTATGCATTTTTTGCAAAAATCGATATTTTTGGTTTTTCTTTTCGTAATCAGCCTCATTATCTAATGCAGAACATAAGCAAAATAAAAATAATACAAGTAAATCGCTTCTACATAAATAAAAAATAAAATTTACATTATTCAGGAAAATAATCTTTGATTCGATTTTTAAAGACAATCACAATCTTTAAAGACAATCAAATTTTTTTAATCAATATGAATTATACAACAATTTCTGTTGCTTCATGATAAAAAAGCACCATCTGCTTTTAAATTAAAATTAATATTGTTAAGCTAATAGCCTAATAATGCACTTTTTCCCTTAGGAAAAAAGTTTGATTTTTTTTTTTTGGCTATAAGTTTAACAATATTAATTTTGTGTAAACGATTTGGGTATGTATAATGTATAGGTATGATTAACAAGATATTGTATTTTATTAAGCATTTATCTATTAATAAACAATTAGCTTTTGTTATTTGATAAATCATAATCATGTAAACATCATGTAAATTATTAAAGTTCAATAACAAGAAATGGCAATGCTATCTCTCGTTGGAACTTTGTTCTACCTTTGTTTGATAAAAGTTAGAAATCAAATCACTTGAGGGGCAAAGTTCAAATCTGAGATTATCATTGAGAATTGCTTCCTTCCAAATTCCTATTTATTCTCTCAATTATTATTGGCCTATGAGACAACTTGGTTTAAATTATGTTAAAGGCTATAAACTTTAGACTCACTCTATATAATGTTCCTATTTTTTTATTTTATCAGTAAATTTATATGATGTCTAGTGTTACTCTAATAATTGTAATGGAAAAATACTGATGCATTTGGATAAAATGATATTAAAATCGAATGGCATTGTACTTTAGTACATGTCACATTGATTAGTAGGACATCACATATTGCATTCTCAAAAATATTTTGAAGTTTTCTTGTAATTAATCACGTATATCAGAAAAAACAATTTTTTTTCTGTTTTAATAGACAGTCAAATCAAATTCCGTGGCAAAAGTCTCGAATTTCACAGGCCAATTAATAATTTAATATTTATAATTAATAACAAATCTTCTGAATTTTTTTCCAGCATAGCATATAGTTGAAACAATTTTTAATCTGACTTATGATTTTACTGTGAATACTTAAATGTACTGTATTTATTATTATGGATAGAAGTTTCTGTTTATGAATAATATCTCTATTTGAACACTTTTACAATTAGTCTTCAAACAGTACTGTGGGCGAATTATTTTTTTGAAATTTCAAAATTGATATGATTAAAAACACATAATCGCATGCAATTTTTTGCTTAATATTATGAAATTCAAGTTAATAATATAATACTATTACTGACCTTGTATTTGATATCTTTTGACTCGTAATCTTGAATTTAAAACTTGAGACTGTAATGATAGAATAATGATCTGGGAGAACTTGAACTGCTTAACCTTGAAAATAAATTATTAGACACGGAAACCTATTTTTTATAACCAATTTTTTTTATAAACATTTGTATGGTCAATTATTTTAGAAAAAAATTACTTCAACAAGAAATTTAATTAAATCAAAACTACTACTAATTAATCTAAGTAAAATAACTATAGTTGATTTTTCTAGATTTAATATTGAGTATGGGGGGTACGAGTTTACCTAATGAGTTCACTATTGTTTATTTTAGCTTGAGAACACTTCTGTTAAAAACATTGATATGAATTAATTATGAATTCAAATAAAGCTGATTTTAAAATTTACTTAAATTATTACTCAAGAATTTTCCTAAATCAAACCTTTAGGCAAAGTTTTATAAAAGCTATTTTAAAAAAAGATAAAATGCATAACAACATATTAATATGATAAACACGTGTCTTTTAACCAATACTAAAGAAATAATAATAGTAAAGTAATAAAGTTTCTTAGCGTGCAAAGGAAAAAGGAAAAAAATAAATAAAAAGGAAATTTGTAGTTTAGATTAAATAACAATAAAAACAACTACAGCAATCTGTAAAAACATTCAGAATAAAAAAGATAATTTTTTTGTATTCATTATAATCATAAATCAGAATTTAGTCGAATCTTTCAATGTTCGATGCTTTTACAGCAAAATGAAAAAAAATTGATTTTCCATTATTCCTATAATTGTTACAACAGAACATATCAGTTATAAATGAAAACGGCTGATTGGTGGGTATACCCACCAGTCACCCGTTTTTAATAATTCAACAGGGATGTCTAGACTGAAACAGTGAGAAATGAATGCTAGCCTTGTAAAATGCGTTTTAAAAATTCATATAATAATCCCATCTTAGCAAAAAATTTAACCATTAGACTAGAGAGAACAACCTACATACATAGAAATAAAGGTGTAAATTAGCAGAAAAATTGTCCCGCTACATACATCTTTTAACAATTTTCCATTGTGTTGTTATAACTTTTAAAACGTAAAATATCTGAAAACACCTTTATTTTTTATGTGTGTACAAAAGTGAAATAAAGAAGAAAAAAATTACCGCCTAAGTTTATGTGCAAACTATTTCAAAATAAGCAGCAACAGATAATCAATTTGACCAGAATAGATAACATACTTGTAAAAAGAATAATTATTGCAAATTAAGATTGACTATGCCTTTCTAAAGAAATGTCAAATAAACTCCTTAAATAAAGAAAAGAAAGAATAAAAATATAAGGTAAGCACTAATCTCATACTAAACTAATAGTACTCAACGCCCAGATCGGTGTGCTTGAAATAACAAAGATTAGCACTCTATTTCAAAGACAGTTCCGCTTTAAAATTTATAACGTCTTTCAAGTTTTAAACTTCAATTCGAAAATATTTTAGAAGAGATAATTGATGCTTTCAAAGCAGTGATTTCCTTTCGAAAAACAATCGATTGCTCGATTTTTTCCTCTACTATCATTAAAGACGTTAGTCTTGTGATCAATAAGTACAAAACGCAAGTTTATGCTCATCTTCTTCCCGCGACTTTTCCTCAAATTACAGGTAATATTAGAAAAATTAAAATCAAAAGGTTTTCATGTAAATTTAGAAAATAATTGCAAAATAAATTAAAATCACAACTATGGGCTTTTGTTGTTTTTCTGGCCTTCTTCGATTGTATTAGTGATTCTAGTATCAACTCTTCATTTCCACGCAATTGTAGTACTGTTGTATCAGGGCCGTACCTGGCGGAGGGCGAACACGTGCGTGGCAGCGGGCAGCTGATTTTTTGTAAGTATGGGGGCGGCCAAATGCCAAAGACAAGTCTAGCCCAATCCAGAATATCGGGCAGCAAAATGTGGATTTCGAACTCGGGCGGCCAAGTACTCAGTCAGGAACGGCCCTGGTTGTAATTTGGCATCAGTTAGATTGACAATTGCACGAATATGAATTTTTTACTTATATTTACCATAGATGTCCCTACCGATGAAAATTACCTGTACAAACGTCATTAACAAAATGGCTGCCCGACTGTTTTGCTGACTTCAGTTTTTTGTTTCGACTTAGGCTAAACTCAAAATGATTCACGAATGAGTGGAATCCATGAGGTATCCAACTCCATAATAACCTAAGGCATCCTACTTTGTAATTACTGGGTTAAAACTATGAAGTCATACCATGAAATTATGCAACGCCAGCACTAAGGAAAAATATCGGAATATCATAATTCAATCCCGTAACTGAATATAAAGGTAAAATAGCGCATTACATTTCAAAATTTAAAGCTTTATTAAAAATGTGGAATTATACAGTATAGGCACATGACAGAGATTTATTGATTATTAATGACAATAAAAAGTTATATTAATATCATTTTCCATTTATTTACTAAAAGTAAATACAAGAAATTTTCTAATATTTCAATTCAATATTTCAAATACCCTCACTCCACTTTATTGTTTCGGGACATAACTGAAATATACACCAATTAAATCGGTATATTTATTATTTAAATATTCCTCTTATTTTACCTCTTTTAATTTTGGAACGAAGCAGTCAAAGAATGGAACTACAGCCTTAAAATTCATTAAAACGAGTTAAAAAAAATTAAAAATTCTTTTCAAATGATAATCTTAAAATTATTCTTACATGATCGGCCGATTCATAGCATTTATCCATTGCTTCAAACATTTCAGTCAGATCCTTTAATGTAGAAATCAGATTTATGTAATTTAATTTCATATATTTTCTGTTTATTTTTATGTGTTAGCAAGTAAAATACCTTTGCTTTGGCATTTTCGTATGCAGCCTTGAATTTTTCATAATCTAAGACAGTCGCGTCTTCATTGAGCTGCAAATAAACAAAATAAAAATTGACTACCAACGTCAAACACAGGCATATTTTATCAATTTAACTAATTTACCATTCCTTTTTCCTTGTACATACATCCGAAAACCTTTTTCACCCGATCCTACCCAAGTAAAAATAACATTTGTATTTGATAAATAATAAATAACACTGTTAATAAAAAATCTTAAAAACCTAACCTCGGTACCGGCAGCGAAAATTCCCATGCATTTTTCTTTTACAGGTATCCACTGATAACAAACATTAGAAGCAATAGGTTTCTTTAATATTTAACTAACTTACACCATCTTTTGAATTCTCCTCAAAACACGGATCATCTTCATCCTTTAAATTGAAATTAATTTTTCAGAAGTCAATGACATCAACAAGAATTGCTTATCTTACTGCAAATCCAGAGGCGGCAATTGCAATGAAGATTGCGAATAAGAATGTCTTCATCGTTATCTGAAAATTATGAAAACACAACTCAGAGCAGTTTAAGCACGTATTGTATGCCAACTTCGCTTTTATAGCCACCACTGGCCTGAAATAAGGAAAAAAAACACGATATCAATTTCGAAATTATGGAAACTGGATACTGTCCAAAATATGTATTTTGATGCTGCATAACTTTACGTAATCATCCCAGTAATTGATAGGTAAATCTAGTTATGATTTCAGGCAATTGTTAATAGAAATTTGATGAAAGCAATATTATGTTTAATTATGCATTTTTAAAGTGAATCATCGGAGCTTGTTTCCTGTTCCAAAATAATCATGCAGTTTCAATACGAAATTAGTTTTTTTATGATTGAGGTAATCACATAATTATATTTATTATGTAATCTAGAAAATAAATTATTCAATTTTTCTTAGTTACAGTATATTTCCGCAGATTCTTCTTTATCCTTCTTAGCTATAGATTTTATGCGATGGGTATAGTTCTTTATTAAGAAGGGGGCTTGTGGGGAAATATTGATGTGTTTAGAATGAGCGATAATGCGATCGTAAAATATTTGTCGTTGACATAAGGTACATTATAATCACATAAATCAATGGACAATTATTACTCTGGACAAATATATTTTTGAAAAATGCGTATGTTTATATTATCAAACGAGACAAATGTTTCGGTAATTTAAATTTGAATTTGGCTGATAAAATATTGCACATTCATCATACAGTTCGACTTGTAATAATTTAAAATTTTATTTAAACTTGAAGTCGAAATATTCGTATGGAAACAATTTCGAAAAGTGCTATTAAATAAAGATTTATTTTAAAGGTCAAAGCAATGAATTTGTAATTATTGGTTAAATATTCAATTTCAAAATTTAAAATTTGCAATCGATGATAATATCATTATCGGTGACCTTATTTTTGATAAATTGACTGATAATTAAATCTTCGAGACTGAAATAATAAAAATAAAATATTCTTCATAAAACTTAAACATAATATCCATACCGTTTAACCTTTATAAAATTAGTTTCATTAGACTTTTATTTTAATAAAAATTAAATAATCTAAATCTATAATAGAATGTTGACTGAATATCTGGAATAAAATAAAAGTTTTGGGAGACACTGCGGCTTTTTTGCCAAATGCAAAGTTATGAATACAGGTGACGTCACAATTTCAATTTATATTTTAACTTTATTTAATTTTTATTTTTATTTTCAAATCCGTCACTGTCGATACTGACGTAAATCCGATTCGGAATGTCCTATAGAGAGAAACCAACGATGCCGAAATCCTTGGGAATACGTATCGATTGGACTAAATTCCGATTGCCGTGTCGTAAACCATCGCGCCGTTTGTACTTGTCCACAGGAATTTATCGGTGATTTGAAAATTGAACGTATTTCGGTCGAATGGCGAGTCGTCAGAGAATGCCTCATCGATCACACGTGTTGCCAAAACAAATGCATCGAAGAGTTTTGCTTTCATCGGCGAACAGTACCAAAACCGAAGTTCTGAAACCGTGGAGAAGTATATTTTGCGTGTATCTCCAAACGGATACATGAGTGATAATCGACAGGAATGCGAAAGGAGTTAGTAAAATTAAATATTATTTTGGATAGTTTTTAAAAATTTATTTCAGTCGAAGTCAAAGTTCCACCCAAGCCATTCGGTGAATCCATTCGTGATTCCGATTGCGAAAATTCGTGCGAACTCGGCTCTCCGTGCGACGAAAGACCCATATATAGTAAACTATTTAATCATCGCGCCGTTTGCAAGAAATATGTATCGGACGATCATCGTCTTATGCACTAGTTTTGTTCTTACGACCAACCGTGCGCAGAAGATGCACTTTGTCATGTCATCGATTCTTATGTAACTATCCCAATGGATACATCGGTCAGGTCGAACGAAACTGATGCTTCCAGAGTAATTTTTTCCTACCAAATACACACTGTGCACTTCGTCTTTGTCCATTCGAGCTTCTCGTTCTCCAGCCGAAGTTTAAAGGCCGTGCGGATTGAATTTTGAGAACTGAATACGGTACCAATGTGCCGATGGTGACATTTTTTGCACTTGCTTTAAAGAATTTATCGGCGATGCAAAATAAGAGTGTCGATCAATTAAAGTGTAATAAAATTAATTAAATCATTTTTTTAAATTTTAATATTAAAGTTTTAATTCCAGAAGAATTTGAACGAATAGTGCTCGACCGACCAAAACTGTCCTGGTTTCTTCAACGTTGCATCGATCCCTATATGCCAAGAAAGCAATCACAAACCCTTGTGTTCGTGACATTCACGATACGAAACTAATTCGCGAAATCATTGCCTCATTTGTAAGTGTTAATTTTATAAATTTATTTTATTAAGCGATCAGATTGTGTGCACTTAGCTCGACTTGCAAAATCACATTGTCATGACAGTTTATAATGGCTTGTCTGTGCCCGGTCGGATTCATTGGCGATGCAATGGTTGATTAAATGTCAAACAAGTATAAAAATTCAAAATTCAAGTTAATTAAAAATTAATTATTTTTAAATTAAATTCTAGTTTCAACTATTGATTTTTGTGGACGACGAATGTCCGAACGACGAAGCGTGCATGCGAAATTCAATCGTCATTTACTTGTTTTAATAATAGATGGCGCCGATCGATTAGTTAATGCTCACGTTAATGCTATTTTTAATATGCAAATTAGCCAGTTATATTTTAATTATTCCGAGTATTGAATTTTGTAATCCATGCAATTTTTTACATTTTCCGAGTTTGGTTGGTATTTGGTTTTCCGACGTCAACGTGAACGGTTTATTTTCGGTGCCATCCAACATACAAAATTTAAGGTTAGATTTTTTATCTCGTTTGTTTTATTCTCTCTTGATTTAAAAAATTAACTTCATTTTGGTTTAGAACTTTAAGTTAATATTATTTCTGTTTAATATTAAACGATTTTATTGTAAAATATTTTATGTACTTAAAACATTAATTTTAATATATTTTATTTTTAGGTTTCAATCGTCGGAAACGCAGCAGGCGAAGATTTGGGTCCAGTTTCGGTCTCTAGCGGCGCCGGGTACGGTGCGTCGAATGTCTGTGGCATTCGATGCACCGTACTCGGCGCCGCCGGCTTGGAATCCACGTGCGAGGATTTGCCTATCTTCTAATTTTTAGGTTTAATCTCTTATTTGTAATTTCAATGAGATTTAAATAAAATACATTATAACTTAATTTATTTTACTTTATTGACAAAAATATTTAATTTTACAATAATTGCAGATTAGGACTTAGAATATTTTTTGTCTTAACTTATATAAAAAGGATAATTGAATTTTAAAAAAAATTACAATTAAAAAATCGAATCTTAACTTCATTCTTTAATCCTGCTGAATATAATATTAAATTCTTAAATTTAGCTTCTATATTGTAGCTGACTACTTGCTTTCAAATCTGCAAAATAAAAAAATTAGAAATATTTACTTGAACTGAATTAAATACGTATGTCAAAACTATTTAAATGAAAACTACGGATAGGAAACCTGCAATTAAAGGTTAAACAAAGGTTAAAATCAAAGTTACATTATAAATCTTAGTAGAAAAACAACTTAAGATTTCTAACATTTATGTGACTCAAACCACTTAATACATAAGCCTTGACATGTTTAGCGCGCGAAATTCAAACAATTGAAAATGTAACTGCAATAAAAAGTATAATATAAAATATTAAGCAAAATGAACAATAATAATATTGTTCATGAACAACAATAATAGTGAATATTTAAAAGAAGTCACTTACCGTAAATTTGAACACGTTTCGATGACCAACGTCGTTCTTAAAGCGGCGAGATTCAACTATGAAATGATGAATAAAAACAAATATATATGCAAATATATAAACGACCAATGAGAAATTAAATCAATTTCTACACAGTAGACTATCGAGGTTCGATGATACTAAACTAAATCCCATTGCGCATGATCACGGACCTGAAACAAATTTCCAAGTTAAAAATTTCGCAAACGATACGAAATAAACAATTTAGAAATAACCTAAACACCTGCGTATCTTTATTTTTTCATAATAAATCGATTGCGTTCATTAAAATTCATCGCTCTACAATAGTTAAAGAGTTATAACGATTTTTTAATCATTTTTAATAATGTGCGCATGCGCAGAACCGCCATTTTGAAAAAGTTTTGATCCCCCCGCGGCTGCAAACTTTTTTTTTGCAAAAAAAATGCTTTTTGAGTTTAGCACATCTATCGAGTCTTTTAGTCGAAGCGCTTTAACTGTGAATTTCATAAATTTTTAAAAAGTGGCGCTATTGTGTATATTATGCTAATTTTCAATTATAAAAAAGCGCCATTACGCGGCCACTGTAATTATACAATTTAATTAACACAATTTAATTTAATAAAATTCGATGTTAAAGCGCTTCAACTAATGGAGCCCTGAAGCGTCCAAGTCTCAAAATGTATTTTTTTTGCGAAAAAAAAGTTTGCAGCCGCGGGGGAATCAAAACTTTTTCAAAATGGCGGTTCTGCGCATGTGCACATTATTAAAAATGATTAAAAAATCGTTATAACTCGTAAACTGTTACTGACCGATGGGTTTTAACAAACGCAATAGATTTATTATTTAAAAATAAAGGTACGAAGGTGTTTGGTTTATTTTTAAACTGTTTATTTCGTATCTTTTGGGAAATTTTCTCTAACTCGAAGTTGAGACTTTGAAATTTGTTTCAAGTCACTGATCATGCGTAGTTTGATCAATTCTAGTATCACTCGATTAGCGTGAAGAAATTGATTCGAATCTCGTTGCGTCGTTGGTCGTTTGTATACATGATTACATTTCATCGCTTTGGAGTTTAATCTCGCCATTTCGGTCACTTCAACGACGTTCACTCGACGAAACACTTTTGAGTTTGCAGTAAAAGACTTATCTTTTTAATTAGTTATTATTTCTTCATTTCATTTAATTATAGTTGCATTTTTTTATTGTTTTAAGTTAGTTCTAAGTTGAAATAAATTTATTAATAAGATTCGAAATTAACTTATAACATGTAAATGGAATTTTTTTTTAATTTTACCGTCACAAGTTTGAGTTTTTGTAATTATTTTCTCGAATAAAGTAAAATTATTAAAAGTATTTATTTAGCATTAACTTAATTACAAATAAAATAAAAGAAATAGGGGTTTGAACCTATAAATTGGAAGATAAGCGAATTCACTAATCCCAAATCCTTTTCTAGAATGTTCATGAGTAACCTACATAAAAAAAAAAACAGGATTATACATTAATATATAAAATCTAGAAAAATATTAGACTAACAAACCAAAAAATATAAAACTTATAATCACTAAACAAACGAGTAAGTTTATGCAGCAAAAAGAAACGATCAAATTAAAGACAATTGATTTTCCTCGTCTTAATATCTAAAATTATAAAATTTAATTTAATTTTAATGGTAATAATATTAAAATGCAGTTTATTTGGTTTTGAGAAAACCCATATTAAATAAGCAAAAAAAATAAAAATACGATTATAAAACTAACCTTAATTATAATTATCCGACACAAAATAAGGTGTCTGCTCGCTCGAATACTTCAAATGCAACTACGAAATGGGAAATTCTCCAGAACTAAATCCTCTATGACATAGTAATTGGCATATAAAGTGATAAAGGAAGATGACAACTCTCGGTCCAGGCGCCTAAACTAAACGAAGTAAACTTATGATAATGATAACTTCGTGACAAATACATTTTGAAATCTGTAATTTAACGTAGCATTCGTATCTAAAATAATTAAATATTATTACTAAAACGAGTTTATAAGAATTATTTACTTATAAAAAACCATTGCTTAAAAGTTTTTGTTTTAGCGAACAAAAATTTCATCTCAAAATTACTCGTCTAATAAATAGCAAATATGTTTGAAATATTTAACAAAATCAAAAGTTTGCAAACCGATAATAAAACATCAAAAATCGGTTCCAGTTTATTTTTAAAATGAAGAAACCTAATAAAACTATGCAAAGTTTTTAAAAGTTCTAATTTAAGTTGGTACTGTATTTTTTATTCACTTATATTAACAACAAAGAACAACTTACCTAAACTCAATATTGATAGAGTAGAAGGTCAGGCTGCTTCCGACGAAACTGGGTAAAAATTTGTGAAAATTTTGCCCAAAACTTGTTAGAACCTTGTTAAAACCTTGTTAAAATTTGTTAAAATTTTGCCCAAATTTTGTTAAAACTTGCCCAAAATTCGTCAAAAGCTTTGCCCAAAACTCGTCACAACTTTACTCAAAAATCGTCAAAAACATTGCCCAAAACTCGTCACAACTTTGCCAAAAACTCGTCAAAATTTTGGCCAAAACTTGTTAAAACTTTGCCCAAAACTCGTCACAACTTTGCCAAAAACTCGTTAAAACTTTGCCAAAAACTCGTTAAAACTTTGCCAAAAACTCGTTAAAACTTTGCCAA
>JAQFZU010001115.1:0-15611 GCA_034696185.1 Henia vesuviana | reverse complement strand
GTGCGATTTAAATTATTGATTTTTATATTTTATTTTATTTTTATATATTGAGAGTTTTTGTTGCTAAGGTTAAGCTGATTTATAAGAAATTAATTTAATTGAAAATTGTTTTATTTCTGTTATTTCTGCAATGCGCACATTTTCAATGAAATTTTAATTTCCGAAAAAGATAATTAACCTAAAATCATTTATGATTCAGTTACAGTTAGTAATGGTTATTAGACGTAATTTTTTTTAAAAAAAATTTAAAAAAAAATTAATTAAATTTTTTTCATTTCTTCCAACTCTGGAAGAAGATGAGCAGCCCCAACATTGATCTTTTAGTGGAGTGGAATTTCAGTTGCCATAGAAACATTCGGATAACTGAACGAACTGACCTTCAGCTCAAGGACGGGGTGGGCCATGCAAATAAATTTGACAGAAAATTTAACATTATTTAGCACCGAAATAACAAACATTTAAAATAATTTATTCTTTTAAAAAAAATCAGCAAAAATCGATTGAAAATTCAAAAAAAATTAATTTAAACAAACAAAAAAAAAACAATTTGTTTTTTTTTTTAAATTTATTTTTATAAACAATATACAAAACTCATAGTTTGCCTTGGCAACAAGAATGTGTAGGTTGGTGAACTTAATGCAAAATTCTTGACGTGATTAATGGGTTTGGCACGAAATTTATTAAACAAATTTTTCACTATGTTTATTAACTCGATTTAGACATACATTTTACACTTTCAATAATAATATTTCATCGGGAACGAAACAATAGTTATGGCTTATCAAAACTGAAGGTTTCCCAATTAACCTTTGTTAATTATTTTTCGTTTTATTTATTCGCTTCTAATGACTGTTGTTATTCACGTCGGTCTCTTCACCCGCAGTGTGTGTTGATGCTGTAACTGTAGCAACTGAACACTTAATTTTTTTTTTTATCGATTTATTAAATAAACTCGCTTTGTTTAATACTTCTATGCAATCTACAATCAAAACTTTTTGCGATTGAAAATTGAATTTTATCTTAAGTTAGTTAACCTCGAACAACTCAATTATATTCCAAGTGCTATGTTTACCCATCACTTATTACAAATAAAGAATTTAAATTAATATTTTTTAAGAAATATAATCACTTAAAATTAAGTTAAAATAAGTTCGGGTAATATGAATAAAATACAATTTTTTACTTTAAGTGGATATTTATTATTTGTCAATTTTGTTGCGATGTTTTGTTGAAATTTCCTATTGATTTTATCTGATCGTTGCGCGGGCAACTATAATAACGGGCCCCGTAAAGAAAACATGTGGTTCGTATTGGATTTTTATTTTTTTATATTTTTTTAAGTAAATACATTTTGAAATTTCACTGAAAGGGAAGTAATGTTTAATGGATCGAAAAAAAATGAAATTGAAGTTTAGAATATTTCATCACACCATAGTTTAGGTATTACGTAATTAGTAAACATTCCCCCTTTTGAAAGCGGCCATTCGTAACGTCTGCTTCGGATCCCAGGTCACTTTTAATCGACGATGCCTAAGGCTCAGTCGTTGCAGTCGGAAAAGGTCAGACTGCGGCTGGCCCACACATGTGAAGTGGGCTCGTGAAATATCTAAGGAAATTTATTTTAAAACTTAATGTTGTGGAAGAATATCAGGAAACTACAATTAGAATTGTGCAGCTCTGGAAAATATCAAAAAATGGCGATTTGAAATTAACTGAAAATGCGGGTGATGATTTGAAGAAAAAAAAAATTTAATTTTTTTGTTTATTGATTGTTGTTTTAGACCGTGTATCGATGAAAGGATTTTTGAATTTTGGACCGAGTTCAACGACATAAGACAAAATTTTGACCATTTTCACTCGCTTAACCTCATTTTTGGTAGCGGTTGAAGCTGTTTTTAGCTGTGAACACAGTCGAATTGGCGCCTTTGAGAGTCGAGAGCTGTTGAAAAAGATTCTTTGTCTTTTTACACGCTAAATACAAACCACTCATGGATTACATGAAAAGAAAACTGTCTTTACCGTGGTTGAAGAGAACTTTTGATCCCAATTGTGCGCAGTATAATTGGAGAAATAATAATTCGTTTTCATTTTCATATTTACCCGAAGAAAATAACGACGAGGTAAAATCATATTTAAAATCTCGTTTAATTTACGGTATTATTAAAAAAATATATATTTATATTATTTAATAATTCATCCACCGACGAAGCATAAAAAGGCGGAAATGGTGGAAGTTATTGCGTAATATTTTTCTTCAACTATTGTAATTACTCGCTTTTAAAGTTTATATATAATCTTTAAAAGAGGTAAATATTCAACATTTTCCTTGAAAAAAATCACAGCGGAGGAATGCTTCGCATAGCTTTAAATGGACCTGCGTTTTATAAGAGGTTTATCAGCGACAGAGAATAATAAGTATAAGTAGTAGCAGCAGTGACGTAAATACTTGAGAAATATGGCGGAAATTGCTCGTTTTTTTAGCCCGGTTTGGTTACATACACATTAAATTCGGATTTGACATGACACATTGGGGGACTTAACGGTCGTGTAGTGGGATTTGAGTGATGTAACGATGACATTTGGTGATTAGGAAACTCGATACGACTGGAAAATATTTAATTTTGGATGTGAAGGGTTTATCTGGAAAATCGAAGTAATAATAATTCAAATTGCGGGGATTTCTCAAGGGGAAAAAAATAAAATTCATTTTTTTATTGTTATTATTGTAATTATTATGACAAGAAAATGATTTCCCCGTAGCAGTTCTTTCAATAGGTCGAGATTAACATCGAAAGGAGTGTTTTGCTTTTACAATAGGAAATTATTGTTGATTTATTGTCATTCTTGGGCAAACAATGAATGCAAATGTGGATTTTAATGTTGTTGTATAATAGACTCGGTGAATCAGTTCAAGTGTTTATAATTTGATTTAATTTGTTTTCTCTTTAAAACAGGGAAGTGGCGGCGGTGATTTAGTCTGGGTCTGCGAAGAATTCATAGCCAATCAGAATTCGCAGGAGATCTCCATTCAAAAAGGACAACAAGTGGAAATCGTAGAAGCCGGGTCAGATTGGTGTCTCGTACGATCTCTACTGCCCCCAGACGGCGGCGGTGGAGGAGATCGAGCATGCGTCGAAGGACTCGTTCCCACGAGTTGTCTGAAAACGCAGTTCTCGGTGAACATGCGCACTTCACTGTCCAAATTGAGCGTGGATAATGAAGCTCAAGGAGGTAAGATAATGTTATAAAACGACCGGTAGATGTAGCTATTTTAATTATATAAAAAAATGTAAAACGAAATTCTCACGCGATGATAAATTTTTTGAGATTAAATCACATTTTTATTTGAGATAAAAAATTAATTGATATGACGTCACGAACGGGCAAGTTTCAAAATGCCGGCCAGGCCTTGAACCCTGACCCACGTTGCACTTACCCCTATACTTGACTCGATCACCCCTTGGCAACTCCAATTTGGTTGAGGTTTCTGCTTTTTGAATTAACTTGGCTGGGTCGGTCTAGCTCTAGCCATTGGTTTGGCACTTTTGCCAAACGGGGAAGGAAAAAAAAGTCGATGGATTTTACAAAAAACTGTGCGTGTAGTTGTTTTGGAGACAAAAAGGATAACGAGATAAGCGAAAACAACTCGAAAATTCTCGTCTCCATTCGAGGTAAGGATATTTGTGTAAAAAATCCTCTTTTGTTTTCAAATACAAACGATGACGAATTACGCTTTGAGTATCCCATGTTTTTTAGATTAAAAAATGCAAGTTTACGAAAGGGTTTATATTTAACTACGGAAGGATCTGGTTTTGCAAAATTTTTTTTTAAATATTTATTACTTATTTTAGAACAATTTTATTTATTAGTTTGTGTGATTTAGGATAGGGAAAAACGAGTAATAAAACATGAGTTTTTTGTTTTTTTGGATTGATTTAGTTTGATTCATTTTCGATTATTTAAGGAAATTTTGCTCGATTTTTTATATTAAAAAGTCTATAAATAGGAACTTCGGAGCAGCTTTGGAGGTGTTGGAAATTTTAGGATATGAAATTTGCGGATTTTTAAATCGTGGGTTTCGCAGGATCCGTTAAACTTCCGTCCGTATTCAATTCTTGGTAAAATCGTAATGGAGAAAGTGAAAATGAGTTAAAAGCAGATCTCCACGTTTAAAACTTGTTTGTTTTTTTAACTTGGATTTTTATTCATCTCAACGGGAACATGAGTAAGGTACTAAAATTTTAGAACGGTTTTTTAATTTAATTTATGCCATTTTAATTATTTTTTTAAATTTTATAAATTACAATTTATTGATCGATTTTTCTCATCTTTAAAACTAACATTCGGTAGATGGGAAAAATTGATCGTTTTATCTTCAGTAAAACCTTATTTGTTTACCGCTGAGACTAGTTAAAGACGTCGAATTTAATTCTCGGAACGAGATCGAACGTAAATGAAAACATGCATGTTAAAATTCACTTAGAAATTTTCTGTATAAATAATTAACAGTTGCGATCTTTCGACTGTAAATAATTGAAAGTCATTAAAGTGGTTTGCATCGAATACTCAGTGGGAGTTTTATATTCATTACTTAAGGTTGCACGCTTATTAGGTTTGATCGATTTTGGACCTTTTGCCAGTACCTTTACTTCGCCATTTCGTGTTCGAACTCAATTTGTGACAGTTCAGTAGCTTTAAAAACTGAAATCGTTATTTGCGCGCATCTTCGTAATCGATTATTTAATAAATTTTTTCTATTTCAGATTATTCCGGTATTCTAAACGATACAGCTGCAAGTTCATCGTCTAATAGCAATACATCTCCAGCCAATAAACGAAGAAGCACATTCCGGTAAAAAATATTTAAAACATTATTTATTTATTTTTGATAATTATAAAATGATCTTGTGTGTTTTTTTTTTAGTAAGTGGTTAACAAATCCAGTGCGAAAATTAAGCCACGGTCGTTTGGATAAAACCGCACTCGATACGACCAAAGCTAATGCGAAGAAGAATAACGCATCTGCCAAAAATAAAGTAAAAAAAAAAGTATAAATTTATTACTGTGATTTTGAAATTGATTTTTTTTAATTTTAAAGCATTTAATTGGTAATGAAGAAATGGGTAACAAATCATCATCACCGAGTCCTCCTCAACCGGAAGATCAAGTTGAAACTGTGAGTTATGTTTTGCAGTTTTATTTCAGGCACCGAGAAAGAAATTGTGTGACATGAAAAAAAAACGTGATTTAAGGATTATTTTTATTCTAGGAGAATTTTTCGATCTTGTTACGTAACTTCTCTTTCGGTACCAATTCCTGTCATCACCTTTAACTTAAATGCTATTGAATGAGGTGTTGACAAATATTTGGCACAATTTTTTTGAATTGTAAACAAGAGAAATAAATCCAAATTTTTATTTTGGTTTTATTACTCTTTTCTCTATTTGATAGGACGATTGAATATAAAATGCATTATCGTTACCAAAAAGATTTTCTATAAAAAATTGTTGTTTCGGGAAAACTAAATTTGGATATTTGTTTTAAGAAGGGGCGAGGATTTTTTTAAAAATACATCTTGTTACTTACATTTTACGTCACCATTTATTTTCTGTATTTTCTGAATTTAAAATTAAATTTATTTTTATTTAGAAAATTAAAGCGTCAAAGATGCGCTCGCAGTCATTAGATCTTAATGGGGAAGAAGATGATGGCGCTGAAATGTTGGAATTACCACCACCGATGCAGATTCAAGAACGGACTTTTCCTCAAGTTTGTTCGCAGGAAGATACTCCACTCAAACGTGTAAGTTGATGATAACCTTTAAATGGGTAGAGGGTTTTTTTAAAAGGATTATTTTTGTCGTTGGTGTCTTTTGGAGTTCAAATTGTTTTTTTTTTCCTTCAATTCTTTCCTGTCTTTTCTTGGTTAGTCTTCCAGTTTATCTCTGAAGCCGAGGACGCTGCCATCGGATTTGGTCTCTGAAATAGAACAACTCGTTAAACAACGAATGAGGGTGTGTTTTGTAGTTGTTTTTGGTGTTGTTTTTGCATCCGACTTTTTTTTTCTTATTTTGATTTATAGTCTTAACCTTGTTTTATTTCTGTTTCTTTTCAACAGTTTGGGATTTGTGATTTAGTTTTAGATTATTTTTTACTAATTTTTGTGAATGATTGTTTTTTTTATTTATTTTGGATTTTATTGCACGTATAAATTTTTGTTTGTTTATTATTGAGTTTTAATTGCTATTTGGTTATTAAAGGAACGAAAAGCTGATCAATCGGTCGCTGACAATCAATTGCAAGAAGCTGGACCATCGGAAAGTGGTGGAATAACCCCAAACGAAAACAATACGCAAACTAATAACGAATTACAAGAAATCGACGAAGATGTAATGGCATCTGCAATAAGAAAACGACAGTAAAATATACATCTAAAAAACAAATTTTTTAATATTTTAAAATTTAAAATTATAATTATCAGATACGTTACTCAAGAGTTATGCGAAAGCGAAACGGATTACGTTCGTGATTTGGGAACCATAGTCGAAGGTTATATGGAATTAATGGAGGATAAAGATGGTGAAATTCCGATGCCCGAAGCTCTACGTGGGGGAAAAGATAAAATAGTTCTTGGCAATTTAGAACAAATTTACGAATGGCATAGAGAGTAAGTTTTTTTAAATTCATTTTAATTTGTATTAAATATTTTTATTCTTTTAAAGCACTTTTCATCTAGAATTACAAAAATGTCTAGACGAACCTGTTCGGCTAGGAATTTTATTTCATAAATACGAACGCAAATTACAAGTGATGTACGAAAGATATTGTCAAAACAAACCTAAATCCGAATTCATCGTGTCCGAATTTGATAAATATTTTGAGGAACTGAGACAAAAACTCGGACACAAACTGCAATTGTCAGATTTATTAATAAAACCAGTTCAGAGGATCGTGAAATACCAACTTTTACTCAAGGATATTTATAAATTTACCGAAAGAGCGGGTTTAAACGACGAATTGGATACTTTAAATAAAGCCATACACACGATGCACATTGTACCCAAAGCTGCCGATAATATGATGAATGTTGGGCGACTACAGGGATTTGATGTAATTTATTTTTGCTTTTTAATTTTTTTCAAATTGAATTAATTATTGAATTATTTTTTCTATAGGGAAAAATAACGGGTCAAGGAAAATTATTGTTACAAAACATGTTTGTCGTGTCTGAGAGTGCTTCGGGTTCCAATTTTAAGGGAAAGGAGTGGCAGGTCTTTTTCTTCGAACAAATTATTATATTTAGCGAAGTCGTAGGAAAAAGAACTCAATTTTCAAATCCCGTTTATATTTATAAGAAACATGTTCAAGTAAGGAAAATATTTTATTTTGTTTTAATTGGAATATTATTTATGGTGACATTATTAAATTTCAGTTAAATAAAATGGCACTGGAAGAGCACACTGATGATGACGATCCATACAAATTCGTCCTTATTTCCAAATGTCCTCAACAACAAGGAATTGCATTTACAATTCAAGCGCCCACTGTCGAAGTTAGAAACGAGTGGGTGGCAACGCTTCGTGCTATTCTCGATACACAGATGGATTTTTTGAAAGGTAAAAATTTGCTTTTTCATGAAATAATAATTAATTTAATTTTTTTCATTTTTAGCCATACAATGTCCGATCGCGTACCAAAAGGAATTAACTAAAGAAACGTAAGTCGTTCATTCGTAAGCATTTTATTTTTATAAAGAAATTAAATTAAAATAATTTTAGATCGGAACCCGAATTATCTTCGATGTGGAACCCGACGTTGCGCAAGACACTGTCGCACCCGTCAGCGGCGACCGCTTTCTTTCAAAAACATGGCGGAGACAGCGGTGACAAGCAGCAACGTCGCACCCAACGTGATAAAAAAGTCAAAGCATCGAGCGATGCTTCAGACAGACGTATGACGGTCGCCTGTGCTCCGGTACCGGTCACCACTAAACAGGACTCGGCTTCGGCCAATAAAATGACCTCGTTGCCATGTTCGCCCACCGATCGGTTCTCCGAGCACGAACCTAACGAACCGCTCGGTCCATTAGTACTGAAACAAGTGAGTGAGCAAAGAAAACATTCGTTACCAGTTACGAGTTTGGTCGCTGGGACTTCGGTGCACAGTTCAAGTCAGAGTCCACCGAAATCGAAAAAGAACTTTTTAGAGGGATTTCGAAACACGTTACGTCCCAAATCCAAAACCGAGTTGAGTTTGAACAATGGACTCACGACAGCCAACGAACCAATCACTGACGCGAAAAACGGCGACGCTGGTCGACGATGGTCGGAAACGAACACGGTCAAGCAGTTGAGGCCCGAATCAAGTGGAGATATCAGTGATACGGTGGTCCAATGATTTGGTTTTTTTTTTTTATATTTTTATTCTGTTTTTATTTTTTCATCGATTTAGTTTTTTTTTTATATTTGGATTTAGAAATATTTGTTTTCTCAGTTTTTTTAAAAACATATTAAATAATTAGTGGGTTTTACAGTAAAAAATTAAATGCTCAAGAACCGCTGTGCGGAATTATCGATGCTCTAGATGGGCATTGAAAAATCCTTTTCACAAACTTTAAAAATAAATAATGCGTCATTTAAAAACTAAATTTTATGCATTTTTTCGAGCTAAAACTTAAAACTGTGCTGAAACTAAATTTACACCTTTTTTTGTAAAATTTTCTCATCTTAAAAAAATTATTAACAAAATTTTAGGAAACCATGTAAATAGTGTACAGTTTTAATGTCTTATTTCGTGCTTTTATTTATATGATTTTAGGTTAGTTGATGTTTAATTTTATTTTTAAATTTGGTTTTTTATTTTTTCGATGATGTAGCATACTTCATAGATAGAAATTTGTGCAAATGTATAAGTGGCTTATCCTGGTTCATTTATTTGTTTATTAGTTTAATAAAATTGAAAAGATAAAAAATAAAATGTGAATATTTAAGCCAGGATAATTTTGATTTTGGTTTTTTTTTCAAGTTATTGTGTATTAGAGAAATACTCACTTTCGAAAATATATGTAAAGTTAATTACATAATGTATTTAAAATGTTTTAAAAAATTCAAATTTTTTTTATTTTAATTTTAAAAATTTGAACTCTCGATTCGAAGAAATTCTAATGGAATGGAATTTTTTTTATTTTTGTTTTAAATTGATAAATTTTATTTAAGTTTGTGACTTTTATTGTTTTTTTAAAAAGTGGTTAAAACAAGCAGAATTTTATTGCATCTCAGTAAACAGCCAAGTATGTGTAAATACTGTAAAAAGTTGAATTTAAATTTGTGCTGACTAAAGCTGAATTAATTTTAATTTTTTTTTTTAATTTTTAAGTTTTATTTATATGAATTCGATTTTATATTTTTAGTACTGTTGCAATGCAAAAATTGACATCGCTTTCAATGCTCCTCGCAATCTCAAAATTTTGTACTACGAGTTCCCGAAAATTGTGTGACCAAAAAAATGTTGCTTTATGTGAATAAAATAAAAATGTAATGAATAGTCATCTCTTTCTCGCTTCTTTTTACTCTGAAAACTTATCCGCACATCATCGAGTAAAAGTTAATAACGTCGGCCATTAATACGATGAATCACCTGACTGAGTATCAACCAATCGCGTAATACTTAGTGCTTATTCGAATTTTGCTGACAACTTATAAGAGAATATCAAATCGTACATGATAATCAACTAACCGAAGACGACATTGCAATTTTGTGAGTACTTTGAACTTTACTATCGAATAATAATTTATAATAAGTTATCTAATTTTTCGATAATTTATTGTCGAGACATACGATACAATTGCAGTTTTATCAGTAATTTTTTTTTGCAATTTCCGTTATAAATGTTTCTCGGTTAGAAAAATTAATCCAAAGGTACGAATTTGCAAACGAGAACTTCGTAAGTTTCGTATTTATGCTCGCCTCCTCCAAAAGGAATGTAGAGACAACCGTGACTTGGATGCACCTAGAAAAATCTCTTATTGAAAGCGCATCATCTTAACAATTACCTCAATAACAAATACCTTGCCAAGAGTCAACGTTCCCTCGTGTTGAGCCCGACCAATGAATAAATTTTCACCATCGCTCGTAACTCCACCTTGAAGCGCACCGTTTGGTACGGATCCGCCGCTCGCTTCTACCCACTCCATGGCACAATCGCAAGGATTGCACAAAACCTTTAAAAAAAGATTTTTTAAAAATAATTTCACAAACGATTCAACTCAATATTGTACCTCGTAATTGCTCTTTCTGTGTTCTTCACCTCCCCACGCTACATAACAACATCCGTGCGATGGAACGATTTTACCTGGAATCATCTCGCCTTCGTGATGTGCGCGACCAACGTAAATCGTATCGGATACATCCCAACCTGCTTGGACAGCATTGTCCGGCACATTACCGTCATCACTTTTCTCCCATTTGCCAGCGAGTTTATATTTACCTTAAAAATAATTTTGAAAATTTGGGATAAACTTAAAAGATGTTTGGTATTTCAAATTGAACTCACGTCCACAAGACATGGTTGTTATACTGCGAATGCGGTTGTTTAATAATATTTCTTGAAGTATTTATATAAGTAATATGGATCCGCCTTTGGTTACCTAGTCAACAAAGTCTAAAGTTCCTGTGATAAAAAAACCCAACCTTAAGTTATATACTGATTACCGAAACTTTGTTGATGATTATGACTCACTCGATCGATGGTATTAAATATGAAAAGAAAAATGTGATCGAATGACAGTTTTATCTATCAAAAGAATTGAAACGATATAAATGTGAGTTTTTTTTTTCTTTAGACAAAAGCACAGTATGACATCATACCTGTTTTTAAGTTTTCAGTTGTGAGATTTTAATGTTGTTTGCTTAGAACAAATGATGTGCAATGAAGGAAGTTTAAACAACAGATGGTTTTTTTTGGGAAACTC
Organism: Henia vesuviana; assembly: GCA_034696185.1. Classification (NCBI taxonomy): domain Eukaryota; kingdom Metazoa; phylum Arthropoda; class Chilopoda; order Geophilomorpha; family Dignathodontidae; genus Henia; species Henia vesuviana. The sequence continues at coordinate 4,643 of JAQFZU010001115.1, read as the reverse complement.
ATTTCTGATATACGAGAAGGTGATAAACACATGATTCAGCTGTTTTAATTGAAGAAATAATTTTTGAAAAATAATTGAAAATTTCAAACTTTTTTATTGATTCATTATAAACTTACAGATACTTTATATAGCAATTATTTCGCAACTTTTTAAAATCGTTTCTCTTAAAATAACATTTTGATAATATTTCGAATAACTCAGAAAGTGACTGTGGAACACACGAGGACTTCGTATTGAGTATTGCTATGCTCACGCCCACCGTAGGGAATGTAAATACAACCGTGGCTCGGATGAACCTTTAAAACAATAAAAAAAATTTAACATTTTAACCTTGACATTCTGAAAAAATTAATATCTTTTATCACTTATTTTTTTCTAATTTTTTAATAGATAATTTCAAGTGTTTTTCTCTGTTTTTCAGATTCCCTTATCTCATACCTTGCCTACAGTTAATGTCCCGCTGTGGTTAACTCGTCCGATGTACAAAGGTTCGCCATTAGCTGTTCTTCCCCCTTGGATTGCACCGCTCGGAACTTGACCGTTACTCCCATGTACCCACTGCATTTGACACTGACCACCGTTGACCAAAACCTTAAATTACTCGTGTTTAAATAATTAAAAATAACTAATTATAAATTTGCTCACTTCGTAATTGGGCAACGCATGTTCGTTTCCTCCATGAGAAATGTAGCACGTTCCGTGACTTGGTTGGATTTTTCCCGGTATCAAATCACCATCGAAATGTGCTCTACCCACAAACAACGGTCCATCGTCGTGGCCAGCCTGGACTGCTTGTGGGGGTACGTGACCGTGGCTACCGTGAGCCCAATGAGGAGTTCGGTATTGGTTATCTTTTGAAAGAAGTGGTTAATTTTGTTTAAAAAGTTAGTTTAAGTGTTACTTACAAGCCATAGTTTTGCTTTAATGGATTGCCAGTAGTTAAATGATAGATCAACAGGCGTCTTTAATAGGTTTTTACTTGCGCAAAATCAGTCAGTTGTCGATAGTTTGAAGGGCAAGCAGTTTCCTGTTGTCTACAACCAATGAGAGTGTTTGAAACTTTATCAGGATCTGATATTTTTTTTAAAAAGGCTGTACAAACATATTGAAATCAGCTATAGATGAGTCATTCTATTTGTTTGATTTAGTTTTTTTATATAAAGAAATCACAGCCATGCGAAAACCTTCCTTTACCAAAATTTTAATCATTTTTCTATCGAAAAATACATTTCATTTTTTATTGAAATACAAAACGAGTATTTGGAGCGCCTCGAATATTCTTAGAATCCAATGTGATCTTGAAAACGGATCCAGCTAAAGGTTCCGATTTATGTTCCTCGTTGGTGAGGCCTTTGTAAGCACTGGTGATGTAAAATTGGTTGAAGTTTGGGCCACCAAAACACAGACTTGTCGTTTTCGAAGCAGGTATATCGATTTGGTCGATTAATTGGGCTAGAAAAAATTTTTCAAAATTACAAATTGCATTTTGGGAGTGAAGAATTCAGTGAGTTTAAATACCAGTGTTGGGATCAAAATTAACTATTCTTCCACCGTTATAATTAGCAACCCATAATTTTCCTTCCATGTCAATTGTCATTCCATCGGGTACTTCATTTTCTTGGAAAATTGGATTCTTGTTATAATCGATCAGTACACGACCATTACCTAATTTCAAAATTTAATTAATTAATATTTATAGAATAATTTTAATGCAATTCATATACTTATTTCTCCAGCCTCAACGTCGAAGTCAAAAACATAAATAATTCGTTTGACCGAATCGACGAAGTACATTTGCTTCGAGTCGAGACTCCAAGTCAATCCGTTGCTGAGTGTGACATTTTCAAATTGTTTTGATAATTTATTTTCTCCATTCACTCTGTATAAACTGCCTAAATTCGGCTCCACGACTGCCGGTGACGACTCCAATCCCATCGAACCCACCCACAATCGACCCTTCGGATCGCATTTGCCATCGTTCAATCGTGTCGCTTCGTTCCCTGCTTCGATTTCCACCAATTCTTTCTTCTCATCTGTGCGCCAATTGAAACGAAGGATTTTTTTTGTGAAGCTTACGATAAATTCATCGTCTACATTATGTACCGGAATTATTATTGTCGTCACGCCATTTCCAAAATGCTTTTTCTCTAATTTTTTATCATTCGGATCGAGTTTGTATACGTCTCCTACGAATGCATCGACGTAGAACAAAACTCCTCGTTTTTCATCCCAGAATGGCCCTTCGCCCAAGTCGTGCTGTTTATCAGTAGCTACTTCTAATGTGAATATTGGCATATTGGAAGTCGGTTTATTTCGATTCCAAGTTGAAATGACACTCGAGATTTGTATTATTTAAGTACGTCGTAATCAGATAACCTAGATATTATTCCCAACATATTTTATCGATAACTGTTGTTAGGTGATGTTCGATTAGAATTCTGCGAGTAAATATCAAATGGGTAAAAATAATGTTATTTATTATGTTTGTGAGACTTACCGATCTTATTAGGGTATTAAACCATCACGTAAACATTACGATTACACGTTGATCGTTGACTCCCAGACTTGTTAAAAAGGTCATTTAATACTGTATTGCCATCTGTTGAGAGTTTTACGATTGAATGTTTTCATTTGGAAGAAGTTCGTTATTTAATTAATCATCGTATTATAATTAAAATTTTAAAATTTAATTAAAGATATGTCATAAGTTGGAGTTTATCGCGTGTTTGGGTCGACTTCCGATGTACAGAAGCTGAACAAAAACATTTGCAACAAGTAATTAATAATTATTAAATTTTAATTTTTTTTAAATTTTAATTTTGATATAATTATAGATGCTAACGAAGCAGAACAATTTTGGAAGAAGCCAACGTAACGGGTTTGCGTAAAATGTATTTAAGAGAACTGCCTGAAGAGTTATATACCGACGAATTATATTCAAATTTTCTGGATGGCTTCGGATGAGTAATTTTAAATATGAATTTATTTTTTAAAAATCTTTTTTATTTAACAAAAACTTAAAATAGGAATTTAAGATGTTGAAAGGAAGAAAACGAAATTATTGGACCTTTTTTAATTTATATTTTTAGTTGATCGCAAGATAAAGTCTTTACTTAAATTGAATTCAAATATCAAAATTAAATTAAAATTTTATCTTTTGGATGAAACAAACGAGAAATATACTACAAAATGTCACTTCATAATTTAACCGCGGTTTTCGGCCCAACTCTTTTTCTCCCTGGGACCATATGCAACGGGATAGTCGTCCGATTTCTTAGCTGCCAAAAATATTGACGTAATGGCTCAAGCTGGAATTTTATATTTTTTCTTAAAACGATTTACAACTGGAGAACCGATCGTAAGCAACAATAAAACCACAAATAATTGTGAGTAGAAAAATCGAAAATTAGCATTTAATCCGATATTATCAGGTTCAATCTTTTTTTCGTCAGAATCTATTGATTAGCATTGCTTATAAAGTTTGTTATGCCAAGTAGATAGATCTGCCTTCGGATTGTTTTCCGCATCTCTGGTACTTAGCTGCTTCTGCGACATCTTCTCGGTACGGTAGGTTTATTTTCTCAGTTTTTAAAACTGTAATGAAAATATATGTTTTGTATTTTGTTGTTTAATCATCATTATTTCATTTATTTAATAAGTTATAAGGTGAACACGACTAAGTTAGCTCGAGCTCGCAACTTCGTTATACGAGTGCGGTAATGTCAAGAATTAAAATCAATGGGTGCGAATAAACTTTATTGCATTTAATTTTAACTTAGATGTTACTTTATTCTAGTTTTGTCGTATCCCATTGCTTTTCACAAAGTTACGTCGCTGCCATCGTTCGTACCGCTCTAATCATGCCAATTCATCGATTGTTTACAAACCGATCGTGATCATCAGTGTTCAATTAATAATTGTCGTCGCTTATTCGTAATAACAAGGGCCTAATCACGAAGTGCTGAAGGGGTCCGGAAGATTTAAAACAAATCTTTTTTATTTTAATTATTTAAGTATGCTTATAAAATAATTTTATTTGCAAAAACTGTAAATTGTTTTCTTCTACTAAATAATAAAAAAATATGAAACTGCGAATTTTCGAGATTGTCACAGTAGTCTCTAGGAATATCCGAAATCGACAGACTCAGCTGACATTCTGATTTGATCTTCATCAATCTAATATTCAAACAATACAATAGGTATATAATGAATGTATTTAAGTCGTATTCAAGCATTATTTTTTTATTCTTTGATCGACTGAGTTTTAAACAACCAGCGCCAAATTTTTAATCAAGTTCTCAGTATTTTTTACCACTTTTAATCTACTCAAATTTAATATATTAATATTATACTGCGCTTGCTCATGCAGCATCTCCGAGTCGGGGAATATTTCACTTTAATATGCAAACGATCAATGAGAAAAATCAAGTTCTACCCGATAGCCTATGGTGATTGGACGATACTAAAGTAGATCACATTGCGCATGATCTCGGACTTGAAACAAATTTCTAAGTTCCAACTTTGAGATAAAGAAAATCTCCCAAAAGTTACGAAATAAACAGTTTAAAAAGAATTCAAACACCTGCGTACCTTTATTTTCAATTAATAAATCGATTGCGTTCGTTAAAATTCATCCATCTGCA
>JAQFZU010001114.1:0-15614 GCA_034696185.1 Henia vesuviana | reverse complement strand
TGGAGTCAGATTTTTTCTAGAACTTTATTTTCTGGAATTTTATTTTCCAGAACATTTTAGCCAGTGGAGGCATAGCAACAGTTGTATGTTGATCTAATACGAGTGTAAAAGAAAATGTATTATTTAAATGAATTACTAAATAAATAAATTATTAAATATTATTATTATTATTAAATGAATTATTTAAATAAATGAGACGACTGGTTAGTGGTGACCAGGCACTTTTCCTTGGAAGATCACTACAAATGATATATGTCAGAATATCCGGGCATCAATTCATAGCTGCCGCAAGATTAAAAAATTTGTTGAATTACTTCTTCCTATGAATGCAGTGGGGTCGCTGCAATTTTATGTTAATGAGTCAAGTGTCTTAATTTGTATAGTAAGACAATTGATAAGGTAAGCGAATTGCGAGTCAATTACCTTGCAATATACAATATACAAACCAATTTGCATATTGGTTTGTCGATATTTACATTTGCGTGTTCTTGTTTTTGAATCTTTTCTTTCTCTTGCGAGCGATTGTAGCTCACATGTGTTTTGTTTCAAGCTTCGCTTATTCCAGTTATGTGGGCACTACATTTGTAAAATTAATCATTTACTCTACTGTTTTAGATAAAAGTTCACCATCTTATAGTAAAAATGTGTGAACTCATAATTTTTTGTTTTCGGTCACACCTGATCTCAATGAATTGACACGCTCAGTCGGATGTATTTTGCATGATTATAAATACACAGATGTGTCGATCGGCTGAGTTACATGCTCCATTTGGTTTCACGGTTTTAACTATAACAAAGAGATAACATCATAAAATAGAAGAGAAAAAAAATATTATAACAGCAAAATTACTAATCACCAAATATTTACGGCCTATAATTGTAAAAACTAAAAAAAAAATTAACGACTGTTGTTTTTTTGAGCGAGTGAAGGAAATGGGCGTGATGGACGAATGACAATAACCAGCTGGCTGATCGGGACATCATAGCAAGAGATCGAGAATGTCAAAAAAATATAGGAGTCCAAATGTAACGAAAAGCAAATGCTAAGTATAAATCATCTTTTTTTTCCTCTAACCTGTTAGGTTTAGTTTTATTTTCAAAAGAATGTTAAGTTTAAAATTTAAGTAAAAATAAATTGTTCGTTTAATTAATATGCTAAGAAATTTCGAAACTATATTTCAGAATTATACAATAATTTTTTTATCTCTCAGTTGAGTAAACGGGTATATATTTAAAACTTATTATAAATATTTATAACATCTATAATTTCGTCTCCAAATGAAAAACAAATTACAAAAAATTATGTTTTTCGTAACTTGAAACAAATACTCGCTTAGATAAAAATTGCGCCAACTTATTTCGTAAATAGGGTAATTTCTCCGATCGTTTGCCGAATTGATTTATATTGATAATTGGAAATGGACATTCACACAGTTTTCTTTGTGCGTTCATTCATGTTTTGCAATGAATGGAATTATTTTAATTCTTTGTATATAAAACTCATTTTTGAGAGTAATATATTATCCTCAAAATCGAGTCTGCGTAAGCTCGCCAATGCGATTGCGATGACAACAAGCCACAAATCAAAATTGACCTAATATATCTCGTAACTCGAACCGAATTTTTTCTAATATTTGAGCCTTTGTTGGGGAAAACTATCTTCAATATATATGCCTAATTGTGCAAAATGAACAACTGCGAATTCTTCACTGCCAAATACAAATAACATTTGTTCTGAAGTTATTGCAATAAAAATTTTTATCTTTTTTCAAAGTATCATTATAAAATTATATTTTCAATTAATTCGTTACTATTCCAGTACTAATTTTAAAAAATTCTGCAAGATTTTTCTTAAGCTTAAAGACAAACTTATCACTTAATTTATGTATTCCAGTTTGCCTTGTGTTATGAAGTTTTAATGGCAAACGTTCAACTTGCATTTGGACCTGTTGTAATAGACTCCACGCAGTCTACGGCAAATGCGTAGTTGTCCTTGGCCGCGATCGCAATATGCATGCAGATATCGTAGTGTGGCGTGGCATCCCCTAAAAACACACACAAATGACCATGGATTTAATGAACGTAAAACAAACAAAATGTATTTGCGTTTTGCAATTTGAACCAAACAAAATAAATAAATTAAATAATATTTATTTTAACGTAATAAAAAATTTAATAAATGGAATTAACACATCTGCACAAACCTTGACATGAAACGTAGTTCATAAAAGGAATTCACGGAGACGAAAATATCGTATTTAATCCTATGATGAGCCTGACGCATGTTGTACGACGCCTACTACACCCATACCTGTTTGTGTCCATGTATTAGGCAAAACTCTTAACCTTCCACAAATTTGACATTTTCCCACTTCATTACGGTGCAAGAAAAATAAAATAAAATAAATGCTGCAATCGAAGGAGAAAGAAACAGGGTGACGATTCGAGATTGAGAGAGCCCAGAAGGTTGTAATTGAATTTTTGGCGAGCGGCATTTCGGGCATGATTACAGGCTACGAAACAGACGTACGAACCAGAGTGAATAATTCGAGGGAGCTGTTTGTTGCTCAATAGACTCCCAGAGACCCAATAAGATCATGAAAAACTTTTAGTAATAATAAAAACCTAAATATGTCAGTAAATAAGAATACAATTTTCTCCCTTTGTAAACAAACCAGACACTATTTTGTTCTTATAGTGTTTGATCAAATAGTGTCATCAATGTTTTATTCAATTTTTTTCTTTATTTACTTTTACGGTTATATAATACGAATATAAACCAAAAGGCAACGCGGAAGTGATCGTTCCAATATCGATTTAATAAAGAGAATGATAAAAAATTTGCGTTTGCAATAAAAGCCACATTAAGGATTATCCTAGATATAGTTTTGTAATGAATTAGAAACGTGGTTTTTTTGCTCGTAATTCGGACATGCAGGTGTGTTGAGAAGGAAAAGATCCCCATGACCCTAACACCCCCCTGGGGCGAACACCTGGGCTGCATGCGTGCAATGTAATCTCGCTCTCTCGACCAAAAATATAGTTGCTGAGCAACTCAGGATGCGAGATAAAGCTTTAAAAAATACAAGTTGAAAGATGGTAGAAATTTTTATTCGTTTTCTACGCGTATCCGAGTTACAAAAATTGAAATTAATATACTTGACAAATAAACTAATTTTGTATTATTATATATAATAATATAGATTTCTATAGCATGTTTACAACTGAATAAGACAATGTGTTAATTAATCTTCACGAAAAAGAACAGTGAAAAATTGAAAAGAATGTTCGGAATGTACAAGCCGGGCGGGGGGAGGTGGGAAGTAAAGAAGGGGAAGGGATGGAGAAAGCATAGGAAGAAAAAAATGACCCGAGAGGAATTTTTACCTGTTTTGCAACGCCAAGTGCGTGGGAAGTGTAGCGCATAATTCGGAAAAAAATTTCGACATACAAAAAAAATAAAAACATAATTTAATTGCTGAAAACCAATATCTGCAGATTTTTGAATAAGTTAAAAAACTTGAAAGATAAGTTTTTCTCAATTATTTAACAAACCAGGTACTAAATTGTTTCCTCTCCTGTAAAAATTCAGAACACTTCAAGAAATATTTACACCAATAAAGCCCAGTAGACACACACAAAAGTGCATATGTTTTGTTTATACTAAATAAGACTTTATAACTAATTTTTAAGAATGTATAAAAGTCATATAATGTTTTTGTTTTTCATTTGCTCGCGTCAACGAATTTTGGCTGTGACCAGTTAAAACTCACCCAAAGTCGGGCGATAAATTTATTCCTCTGTACACGTGTGCGATAAACAAAAGCTGAGCGACTCAAAAAATACGCAAAATTGATGAGTTTATATACTGTACATATATAATACTGTATTTAATCACAGAAATCTTAATAATCTTGATAAGTGAAACTTAATTAGAGTTGCAATCACTATGCCTTCTAGTTTTTAGCACATAAAATGACAAGAAAAATAGCAAAAAAAATTCAAGTTATTTATTACTTATGTTCTAAACATCTGTTTTTGTTAAGAGTTCTCGAAGAATTAAGTAGACCAGTAGTACTCCGGAAGTATCAACTCAAATACTCTTTTAATCTCATTCAAAGACGACTATATCTATAAGCGAGACAAGTTCAATTGAACTGAACAATGTTATATATATTGGACATCGGGCATTTCCATTCTGCCCAAACAGTCATTTTCTCTTGTACTTTTGACACGAATCTGAAATGAAAATAATAATTTGGAGCAATAGCTAAATACAATCCGGTACTGATATCACTTTCAACGTGACTTGTGTCTAAAATAAAGTCGAAGGCAATTCTCTGAATATCTCGACTGGACTTTTGTATGACTTAAACATGTTTTAAATCAATTAATTCATTTTATAAGTTAATATCGGACGAGCTATTATTGCTAATTTTGGTTTCGACGCAATGTTGAAACTAAAAATACTTTTTTAATCGAAATCAACTGCCAAGTCACAGAACCTTATTCGTGTCGCAAGTGACTTTAGTAAAATTGATTTTATGTATTTGATTTGTGCTGCACTCTAGCGATAAATACTTTATTTTGATACTGCACTTAATGAATAATCAATCGATAGATTACTTCCTAAAAAAACTTCCACTTTGTTTATTCAATTTTCTTAACTTTTTAAAATTTAAATTAATTAGAAATATGAAATAAATTTTAAGCTAGAAATCGTGACAGCTTTAAGTGCATATCTTTGTAATCCAAATACAATTCAGCAGAAAAATTACCCGTGGCACAGATCAACTCCGACTCTGAACACTTAAAATTGGGTTGATAAGATTCGAGAGAATTTGAAAGCATTTATAATATTATTAGAACGATTGGAGTTAAAGCAAAATGTTGTGATTGGTATTGCTGATTATTCTAATTATAATCTATAAAATCAAAATTTGGCAGAAGGAACTTGAGGGCTACCAAGTTCGACCTGAATCAGAACCGATGGACAACGTCCAAGCTCAGGTGCAATGGCCGCGAGCCGTCGCTGCCATTGGGTACATGCGTGCCTGCGGCCAATCCAACTTTTGAAACTCTCGTCCAAACTGCGCTTGCGCTGACCACTTGCCTCTTTATTGGCCGTGGGAGTGAGTGGAAGTCAATCGAGTCGCAGACATTCACCAGAACTAAGGGCATGCTCTAAATGCGCTCACCACGAAGAATCATGAGGAGTAAACGAGCGCTAGCCACTCATCAACTTCCACATACTTGAAATTCAGGTAATCGCCATCTTGGTTTATTTTTTAAATTTTATTACTTTTATTTAAAAGTTATTAATTTTTAATGACTAAAAATCAATTAAATTTGCTTAAACCTCTTTTAGAATGTAGTATACAATGAAAAGTCGAAAACTTGTATTGATCGCATAGAACAAAATAGAGTGAATTTCGTTGCATTTTTGCAATCGTTTGTGCCTTGTTTGTTGCGCGCCCTTCCAAAATATCCCCTAGGGCGGTGACCAGGTGGCACGGCTGCCTCCCTGCCTACCACCTGCACGAGCTTCTTCCACGTTTGTTTGCTAATTTATTTGCAGTCATATTTTTTCTGCGATTTAAATTTTTAAATTTTTTTTTTATTTGTTTGTGCAAACCAACAACAGGTGGCAAGATTATTTTCAGTTTTTTTTTCTTGCTATATTTTTTGCAATTCTTTCGTTCCGTGACCTTTTGTTTTATGTCAATTATTTTTTTTGTCAAAAATATTTTTTTAACTGTTTGGAATTTGAAACTGGTGGTTTCAAGATGATGATGCATCTTAAAAGTTAGTCTTTCGTCACCGCGTCATCACTCCCCACATCAGAGGTTTCCCCCAACATTCCCACCGCGTTCTCCAGTAGCCAATGTCCTGCTGGCGCCTATCACTGTCTCGCTGAGCTCTCCGCGATCTAAACATTCCCTTTTTCTTTTTTAATCATGTTTTATTTGAACCATTTCGTAAATATGCCTTTTTAATTTACAGTATATTTGAAATTAATTTATAGATATAAGGTTTAAAAAAAAACTAATGTCTAATGAGTAAAAATTTGTTATGTTTTACAATTATTTCATTAAGCAATTAATTCTTATTTGAAAATTTGTAAAAAAAAACTGCACATTTAAACGAGAAAAAATCAAACTGAAATGTCAAACATTTTTATTGAAAAATAGAAGGTGCATGTTTGTCAATAATAGTGATAATATTATGCTAAAAAACTTCTTCAAAAAATTTATTTAATAAATTTATTTAGCATGATGCTGTTTATAAATCGCAGATTTTTTTATGTAAAAGCTTAATGAAAACGTTAAACAATTAGTTTAATTTACCTACTAAATTGAAAAGTGGATATTTTATAATAAGAAGTAGGTGAAAATATTTAGTTTATTTTACTTTTTGATAAAACTTTTTTAATTTTTTTCCTTAATTCTAAATACTAAGAAGTAAACAGAATCAGAAATCACGAGAAAAATTTAAACAAAATGATTAAGGTCATACTCTCTCCAGCACATTAAACTCAAAAAATATATGGTTTAAAAAATATAATCCCAAATTTAAATCCAAAGGTTTTTATTCAAAGCCCTCGTGTCTAGCAAATCAAATGAGAGTTAAGGTATTGGCCATTTGGATGACCACGCGGTGGGGGGAAAGGGGGGCTAAGAAACCCTTAAATATTGATATTCCGCAGGCGAATGTTGTTGCATACCGGGAATTCTAATAATATTTCCGATGGCAAGGTCGAGCATCTGCTTGTGAAGGTAAAATGCTCACTTCAGATGTGTAACTTAATCGTTCACCTTTAATCGATCGCGTTTCCATAGATGAAATGCGCAGAATAACCTTGACCCACATGATGCTTTGACCCTGTCGGTCGTCAAACTCGAATTTAACTTGTTATCTCGAGTCCACGAGTACGCCTCGCTTTTTTTTTCTTCGTTTCGTCGACATGAATAAGAAATATTCAAATGGCTTTACTATTTTCAGTTATGCGCCGTCTATTGTTGGCTTTGGGCGCCGTATTGGCTGCGTTCGCCCATACGATTTTTGCAACCCATCACAATACCAAGGTGGACTCGAGTGTGCAACACGCTCTTCAACTCACACTATTACATATGTTTGGGTTTAAAAATCGGCCACGATCGAAGAACGATACATCCATGTCCATTACTCATGTGCCGCCAACTATGTTACAACTGTATAAACGTCAACGAAACCTTCTAGGTAGTGGTGTACACTTCGTTAAACGTGAGACTAAAAATGCTAATACCGTACGCAGTTTTACGCATATAGGTATTGTTCTTTTTTTTCTTCTTTTTGCTTGTTTTTTTTTTAGCTTTGTCAACCTATTTAATAAAGTAGGCTAATATTCAACTGTATTAACGTTTGCAAGAGTTAAATCTGATAATTGTTTTAGTTATATTTGAAAGTTTTTCATTGCATTAAAGAGGACTGCATATGATGTGAAACATTTATTCTTACTGATCCCGAAAACAAATTAAAACCATTGATAGCGTAATAAAATTATCAAACTGTTATATATTTCTAAGCTTAAAACAATCGATAATCCATCTAGTATAAAGATGGATTTTCATTGCTCTTAAGAGAAAAAATGTCTCCTCATTTTAACCGCATATACAGTAAAATGGTATATTTACCAAAATTCCAATTTTAACATTTCTTTAATATTAAAACTTGATCCAAACTTTATACTTGACTTCAGCATATTTTTTGAAAAATATAAATAACTGGTTTTCAGAGTCTCCTGACGATGATAACGATGATCCACACCGGTTTCTTTACCGGTTTAACATAGGCGGAATGCCACCGTCCGAATATCCAAGAGCAGCTGAACTGCGACTGTTTCGTAAAGCATTGCACTCTCCCGAACAAGCTGCTCACAGAATTCTCGTCTATGATGTGGTGAGGCCGTCAACAAGTCATTCGGATGCTCTGCTGCGTTTAATCGATACGCGGGAAGTGGATGTGAGCCTCTCGCGGTGGGAAACTTTCGATGTTTTGCCCGCAATCTTGAGATGGTGGCGGGAATTGCAGCATAATCACGGTCTCATCGTGCAGGTATTGTCTAATTTTATTCTTAGACAAATCATTTTTTATGATTTGGCCCCATGCCATTTGTGAATTAAAATATAAATTCAACGCGTGAAATCTAGTCTGGCATTATCGTGATTTAAGAGTAATTGTACACGATTTAATGCATGGACCTGCGCAGGTGCAGGCTATTTGCACGGATCAGTACAAATAGTCCCTTAGCTATTTGCATGGATCTTCCATCCTTCCGCTATTTAGTTGCTTCAAAAGTAATTTCTTTTTAATTATAAAGTTAGTTAATCTTTAAGTTTAAAAATTCATTTTATAATATCTTTTTATTTCTTTGAGAATTTTTTTTGATTATGTTGGCGGTCATTTATCTCATACATATATATGTATCATATATAAAAAAGTATATATATTTGAATATTTAAATGTTAAGTTTAACACGGAAAATTTACTTAAGAGCAATGTAGTGTATAGGCAATTAGGTTTATTCGTATAAATAAATCCTCAAAAATCGCTATCGCAATATGTTATATAAATATATATTTCGTTTTAATGCCTCAGTTTACCAACCAGCAATAGTCTTGGTCCAATACAATAAGAAAACAAATTTACAAAGAAGTAGGAAATATATTATAAAATTTAGAAATTGTAAGACTTAAAGAATTTGTTTTTAAAATCTTATTTTTGAAGTAACTAAATAGACGGAGAAGGATGGGAAATAACCGAAAGATAGCTCGCAGCTATTTGCTCGGATCCGTGCAAATAGACACTGTGGTGATTTCTAATTAGTTACTCGTTATTTGATTGAGTCGATGCATCTTAGGAAATTAAATTTAACAATTTTTTTTTAGATTAAACATTTGCAAGAAATTCCCTTCGTGCAGAAAAGAACTAAGGATGACTTAGCCCTAACTTTATTTCTTTGCTAGATTACGAGTACTGAAAATGGTGATGCTATCAAAAGCCAGCACATTCAGTTTCGACGTACAGCCGAACTGAATGAGAGCTCGTGGTTGGCCACACAACCGATGCTACTTGTCTTCACGGAGGACGAACGATTCAGGGTACGCGGTAATGGGCGCACTCGCCGTAGCGCTGTACACCATAATCCTCGCCGAAGGCGCAAAGGACATCGCGACAACTGCCGGCGTCACGCTCTTTATGTGGATTTTTCGGACGTCGGTTGGAACGACTGGATCGTAGCTCCGCCGGGATATCAAGCTTATTACTGTCACGGTGACTGTCCGTTTCCGCTGGCTGAACATCTAAACGCTACAAATCACGCTATCGTGCAAACGCTTGTACACTCGGTTAAACCGAAAGCCGTTCCGAGAGCGTGTTGCGTACCAACAGAACTAACGCCAATTTCTATGTTGTACCTGGATGAAAACGATAAAGTGGTGCTCAAAAATTATCAAGACATGGTCGTCGAAGGATGCGGATGTCGTTAACCCCGTTTCAAGTGCATTTCTAGGGAATGACCGACTTGTTTTTTTTCCTTATTTCAAAATTGCATGTAAATATTTCAAATGAAAACAACTGGAATTTTTGTATCTTAACTTTTACTCTTTTTTTGTATTATGTTGGAATTTCGAACGGGTTAAAAGATTTATAAGTTTGGATTTCTTGTTGCTAATCTAACAAAAAGTGCCATTTCATTTATTCACAATAGCAGCAGAAAAAAGAAACAATTGCATCAGTTACAAAACTAAAAACAGAATCTTTTTTTAAAATGTGGGAATCATTTTATGTTTTATATTACTTTTCTTTACTTTAAATCTGTACATCTTTATTAGCATAATTTTACTTATTTAGCAGTCTTGCATAATGCAATAATTGCAAATTAACTTTTTTCGCTGGGATATACAGAAAATCCTCTTGGATACGCAGTTTGTAGTATTCTGCTGTTAAAATTCGACTCTACAAGATCTTGAAATTTTGCAAATTTTTTATTTTCAAGCTAAATCGAGGAATTCACTCCAATCTGTCTATTTTAAAACAATACTGAAATAGCACAAACTGTATATACCCGAAGTAATAAAACTGCAAACAATTTTGGAAATGCTAGAATACAAATGCTTTGTTTATTGCTTATCTCCATTTTAATACGAAATATTAGGCGCATTTGAAATTTAAGGGATTTTTTTTGTATTTTAGTTAAGTTTTATTTTTATTTTTTGTCATAAACATATAGAATAAAACTGAAATTCAACCTGAAGTACAAAAAGTTTTAAATTTTAAATGCATCTATCTGTATAAAGCAATCATTCATCTAAGATGTCATTTATCTAATTTAGAAAAATAAAGGCTAATATGTTTTGGTATGTCATATAAATGTAACTATTTTTTGACAAGCAATAGCTAGGATAGAGAGCAACTAAAACTTTTAATCTTTATCACTTTATGCTATTTTATTTTTAAAAACTGAAAAATAGATTTTAAAATTTATTTCAAAATGTTTTTAAAACTGTTTTATTTTTAAAAAATGTAGTTAAATTATTTAAAATGTATGTAAAAAAAAAATTAATATTTTAACAAAATATTAATTACCTGTCTTAATATGCACCTGTTTGATTATGCAAAGGAATTGCATTACAAAATTCTAGAAATTATTCTTTTCTACGTTTTACTCATAAATTATTTGTGTAACTTTGTTAATCATAAATTCTAATTATTTCTATGGGATTTAATGGAATTAAATTCTATAGAAATTTTGCAATTTGTTTGTCGAACTTTTCCAAATCCATTAGACATTTGTAGTAATAATTTCAATGAAATTATAGAAAAAGAATAAATAAAAATTAAAGTCAATACTAAATGGAACAAATAATGTTTTGCCAATTCGGATTTGGAAACTCAAATTTCTATTTTTTAATTTAAATAATTGTTTTTATTTTTTATTTTTATTTATTTAGTTATTGTTTCTTTATTAAATATGATTTATCATGAATCATTATGAATCATTTATTTTCTATTGTGTACTTACATAAAAATCGATTTTTTTTTCGCAATTTTTTCTCCCCATTTCGATTTACTATTGTATAAATGCTGTTGGCTTTAGCATGGAATTTCTCATTATATATATTTATTAACTCCTGCAACAACTTCTATCAACTTCTAAGTAGAAGAGGCAACTTTATAGTTTTTAATTTATATTTCTAAAAAACAAAGTTATCGTTGTATTCTAAACTTCCAAAAATGGTTATTCCTTAAACGTTTTGGAGGACTATTGCCCTGTAACTAGAAAAATAATAGAAAAAAATAAGAATATATATAATATTAAATTTTATTGTTATACAATTATTTTATTTAAAAATTAATTGAATGATTCTAATAATAACCAGCGGTCCACAACTAACGAAAGAATAAATGCAAATTTGAGACACAGTTGAATCCGCGTTACTTCGAAGTTCGATCATGGGCAAAAATTTTGGAAGAAAAAGAGTTGAAGAAGAGAAAAATGTATTACAAAATCGATTTTATTAGTATTATTTCACACAAAGTATTTTCAATATCCCCGCCTCATCCCTAATGCTGAAATAATGTATTCTTTGTTTACAAACATGTTGTAAACTCAAACTTCAAATTTTGTTGGAAGTTTGCAATTATACAAACAAAACGTAAAAAATGATTACATTAATTTTGATGTTTAAGATTTCAAACGTATATATAATTTGGAAAATTTTCCATTACAAAATTTGTAAATAATATCAAAATGGCTAGTCATTTGAAACCTTATTCTTCGTCATCGAATTAATTATACATACCTTTACAGCCCAGCAAAATAAAATTGTAAATAAGATTATTTTTGTTAACGAATTAGTCAAATATGATCAATGGAAAGGGGATTGTGGATAACCATTTCCATTGTCTCGCGGACAAAACGTTAAGCTAACAAACTTCTCCCAGTCCATCATTTATCCTTTCGCAACTCTTAAATTGCGCGGCTTTACCTTTGAGGAAAAGACCGAATGCGCGTTGTTTTGTAATATGAACAGCGTGAGAGGCTAAAATACGCGCACATATCATCACCGACCTTATACTCCACCGCCCATTCGGTTTTTTTATTGTTGCCACTTATGGGTGGTCTGTCAATCACACGCTGATTGTAAAAAGAAAAAGAGTAGGTAGGGTAAGAGGATGCATCCGGTTGAGGTGCAGATGTATGGGTAGGATATTTTCGAGTTGTTGACGGTTCTTTACACAATTTTACTGACTTTCTGGAATTCCTTTCTTTTGTTTCTATCATTGCAAAACAAAAAAAATTTTTTTTGTTGTCTTTGGTATTAGCCTTATTATAAAACGCTGCTAAATACCTATGACTCGTTATAAACAATTTAGGTAAACTAATACGAATTTACATATTAAATATGATAGTGTAAAATTCTAATTTTATTCCAAATTAAAATTTAAAATAAAAAAAAACGTTATTTCCATATTCAAGAAAATTAGATTTTAAATATTTGAATTAATTTTATTTGAAATGTTAGTTTTAAATAAAATTAATAAACAAACTATTTTGGTGAATTTTGTTGCATCAAATCGCAACTAGTAAAATAAATTTTAAAGAAATATTTTTAAATACGCATAAAAGAAATACGGATCGGAAATTGCTTTTCCATTTTCTTTTAGAAAAAAATAATATCCAATACGCCATTAAAAATTAGGAAATATCTTCTCTTGTCCTTATCAATGAGAGATAGCAGCACCTTTAATGGTCCCACGCGGCTACGTGTTGTTGTTGTCACTCCTTGTGCCTCATTCCTGCGTTTATCAGTTACCTATCCCCAACCCAACGCTACTACACCATTAAGAGAAGAAGAGATAAGCCAGCCCAATGTTTTGATTTAATTCATTCTGTTTGGTCAGCCTAGGGGTAACCCTCTTCGTCTTCAGGTCCCTTGCGCGTTCCTAACATTCTCTTTTTTTCCCAATCCCTTTTAGGGTAGGACGTTGGTGAGAGGGCGTTTGGTGATTAGGATGTTCGTTCCGAGAACACTACTTCCTCATTAGGTTTAGAGCCTCATCAAATTTTAGCCAACGGAAAAATCGCAGATAGTCAATAGATTTTCATTGAACGGCCTTTTAACATTAAAGACAAAACTAGAGACTTAAAAACTTTGTGCAAAATAAGGTAGATTATTCTTATGTAGTTTGTAAAAAGTAGAAATTTATTTGAATAATTATTTTAAGTGTAATAAATTTCTTTAATAAGATGAGATTTTAAACAATTATTGTTTTAAAAATATTTTTTTTAAATGCTATATTTTTAAAACAAATGTTTTCAAAAGAAAATATGAAAATTTAAATATAGTAAACAAGAAGACTATAAAAGTTTTTCTTGTGGAATAAAAAAATGTAAAATGAGTAAAAATGTTTATTTTATAAAATAGCAAAAATATTTTTTTTTAATAAAAACAAAAATAAATGAAAAAAAAATCTTCTGTTGTTTTCTGGTATTTATTCAATGATGAATCTATTGAAATTATTTTTTGATTACAGTACAAAGCAATTGGTTTTTCTTTACTTCTACAAAGATTACCAAACCTATCCGTAAATTTTTCAATTCAATTAAAAACTCAAACTGAAGAAAAGTCAACACATTTTTTTTCATTTAATCATATTAAAGTCGTCAATATATAAATTAATTAAAACTTAGTTTTGATGCATTGAGTTTTTGTGTTTTAAATGGTTTGCGTATTAACAGACAGAGACAAATGAATGAATTACGTGATGGATTGCTTTAAAATGAAATGACTGATCTAGGGCATCAATTCCTTTAATAAATCACTCTGATTTCACTCATCCTTTTTTCGGTAGTTGCAATTAAATGTTCTTAAACTAAAAAAATTAGTTAAAATACAAAAAATTAAAAAATATTAATTGCAATTAGAATTAAGTAACAATTTATGAGCGTGAATATCAACGGTATGACGTCAATTACATTTATGTGCTTCATTTAACAGGTTTCAATTTTTAATCTGCAAAAACAAACTTTACCTATTAGAATTTATAAGGTTAAACAAAGACAAGTACATAAAAACCGGATTTAACTGGTTTAATTTTAGCGGACTTTGTGGTTTATGATTTATTTTGATCATTACTTCAGCGCCATCTATTATTTCATTGGTCAGTTACTCTGTTGTATATTAATAAATTCGTTCTTGTTATTCCTTCATAGCTAAATAAAAAAAACCCACTTGTAGACATAGAACCGCAAAAGAAATGAGTATTTTACATTAAGTCATGCGTGCAACTAGGAGAACAATAAAAAGGCGGAATAGGCAGAAAAGGCAAAACAGATAAAATGATATGATATTTGGTTATTAAAAACTTGTCTTTAGGACACATAGGCAGTGGCAGCTTGTCCATGAGATAGAAATGAGTTAATAGAGTTAATAGGAATGAGTTAATAGAGTTAATAGGAATGAGTTAATAGAGTTAATAGGAATAAGTTAATAGAGTTAATAGAAATGAGGTAATAGAGTTAATAGCAGTGTTGGGTAAATTACTTTTATTTTGTAGTAAGTTACACTACAGACTACTTTAAGAAAATAGTAACTTGTTACACTACATGGTTTTTAAAAGATAAAGATGGCTTCTGATCAGATATAATGCCTAAAAACATTAGGTAGATGTATTCAATATCTATTCAATATCTTTTTACAGTTTTGGCATTTTATGCAAATGACTATGCATTGGTTTCAGTTTCAAAACAGTTTTTAAAAAATATAAAAACTGTATTGATATTGAATGCACCTATTGTTTTTCGACAATAAGAATTGCCATATAATACAATTTTATAGTTGGCGATAGGCAAATGCAAATTGCAAAAGTGGATATAAATAAATCTGCTAAGAGAGAATCTAAAGCAATAATTGCTCTGTTCAACTCACTACTCTATTAAGAATCCTTTAAATTTGTTTTTCTAGACCACTAAAGTTAACAAATCTCAAAGACAGACTGAAGTCATCAACAAACAGACCTGCTAGACTGTCGTCAGAAATGCAAGATGTCATGACATTAATTTTTATAATTTTTACAAAATTGTAAAAGACTAAAGATTCCTTCCTGAAGAAGACTTTATTCCTGAACAAATGCTCTAGATAGCTAATGACCTATACGAACAGAGAATGTTTTATTTGTAGCCTGATATAAATTGAAGCATCATACCTCTAATGACAAAGAAGTGTTATGCTACGCCTCCACTGGCCAAAAAGTTCTGGAAAATAAAATTCCAGAAAATAAAGTTCAAGGAAAAATCTGACACCTTTACCAAAATCTTCTAGAAGATTAAATGTTCCCTCAAATCTTCTAAAAGATTAATTGTTAGGTTAAAGTTCTAAAACTTTCAGTCTCGTGATTAGTAAAGTGGAAACTTTCAATAAAATTCAAAATGGCCGACGCAACAATTAAGGCGAGCGTGAAAAAAAACTGATAAAATCACCAAGTACAGTCGCTCCCACATAAAAATATAGCATAGGATCTTATAAGAAAATTTTAACTTATAAGAACTTATACATATCTTCTTACGAGTT
>JAQFZU010001113.1:0-15628 GCA_034696185.1 Henia vesuviana | reverse complement strand
TATTATTTATATTGTTTTAGATGTCGTAAAGGATAATGAAAGTTGATCAAAGCAAAAACGAAGAGATGAAGTCTTCAGAGGATCTCTTGTTTTGGGGTTTTAAAATAAATAAATATTCGTCTAAAATCCAGTTTTTCATCTTGTCATTTGGTATTTTCTTTTTTTATTTAATATATGGATATCTTCAGGTAATATTAAAATATTTTACAAATTCGAATTTGATTGTTTTGCTTTTTAGGAGTTAATATTTCGTTTGCCCGGTTTCAAACCGTATGGATGGTATTTAACATTAATCCAATTTGCAGTTTACAGTATTTTAGGACAAATTGAAATGAAATTAACTCGTATTAACAAACGAAAGTATTTAAAAATTGGAAAAAGTTGTTAACTAAAAAGTTATGTTTATTTTTTCTTTTTTAGGATTCCAATTATTAGTTACCTCGGATTAGCAATGTTAACCCTATGTACAATGTGTTTTTCCAATTGGTCAGTTGGTTACATCAATTATCCAACTCAAGTTGTATTTAAATGTTGTAAATTAATCCCAGTTTTAATAGGAAGTGTTTTAATTCAAGGTATTTTAGTTAATTTAAATTTATTTCTCAGTAATTTATTTTCAATTTTGATTGAAGGTAAAAATTATTCTGTTTTAAATTTATTAGCAGCAATACTTATGAGTATTGGATTGATTTTTTTTACTTTGGCTGATAGCAAAATATCACCCAATTTTGATATAACTGGTAAGTTTGTTGATGTTGATTTTAATTAAAATTTATTATACAAATATTTTTTAAAATTTAAATTAGGTGTTGTAATGATTTGCATTGCCCTAACAGCAGATGCTATTATTGGTAATGTTCAAGAAAAAGCAATGAAATCACATCAGGCTTCCAATGTTGAAGTGGTATATGAAAATTATAATTTAAACAAAAAATAAAATTAAAATAGTCTTTTTATAATTTAAGGTGTTTTATTCATATTCAATCGGTTTCGTGTATCTCCTTTTCGGTTCCTTAATTTTTGGGAATTTATTTTCAGCTTTGAAATTCTGCGCTATGGTAAAACATTGAAAAATATTAAAAAATCTACGAATTTGTAATTGATTTATTATAATTTCAGCATCCGATAGAAACGTATGGTTATGCCGTTATATTTTCAATAACTGGATATTTCGGAATCCAATTAGTGTTAAATTTAATTAGACTTTCAGGAGCATTCATTGCGGTCACAGGTAAAATTAGTAATGAGTTAATTTTGGTTTAATTTTTCATATAAAAATTGTATTTCTAGTCACTACTTTTCGAAAAATGTTATCCATCGTTTTATCGTTTATGTTCTTCAGCAAACCATTCACAATACAGTTGAGTAAAGAATTAAATTAATTTGAAATTGGTTTTTTAAGTATGTATTTAATGTTTTAGATACATTTGGGCAGGTTCATTGGTAGTTTTAGGGATTTATTTAAATATATACAGCAAAAATTATCAGACATTGCCAATTAAAGAAATCCCCAAATGGACAATTTCATTCATAGCCAAACGTATAAAACGTGATAAATCAAAATCAATGATTGAAGTATGAAAAACAATTTTTTTATGAAATGAAGTTTATTAATTATAATTATTAAATGTACAACTGTAATTATAATGAGAATTAAAAATATTTTTGAAGTGATTCTCCTAATGTTGTTTCCATTGCTGCTACAACAGTTCGACATTTTTGTTCCACTTCGATCGATTCGTCTTTAAAATAAATTAAATATTAAAAAATTAATATTTTAAATAATTAATCTTTCATACCTTCTAATAATTCAGCTAAAAATGGAATAGTTTCAGGTAATAAACTCAAATAATCTTTTTCAAGATGGCGGTTTAATTCATCGATGCATTGCAAAGCTCCCAATCGAACATTTGGTAAATTGTGTCTAGTTTTCAATAGAATTTGATAATTAAGTGTCTTCCAATTCGCTTCGTCAGCAGTCGCTTCTGCCAATTGTCCTAAACAAGGCGCTAATAATTTGCTAATTCTCTCATCGTATAAATCTTCACCAATTTGATTTTCGATTTGATCAACGAGTGGGTTCATTAGAGTATCGAATCGCTCTTTATTAACAAATCCATCTTTATCGTATAAAAAGCACTTGTAAAGAGTTTGTAAAATAAACTCAACGAGTGTGCAACTCTCGTTTTCGTTTTCAAACATCAAATCTCCTTTGCAACTATTATTTTCATTGAGTAATGTTGCAGCATTTTGCACGAAGTGACCAGCAAATAAAAGAAAAAGTGATTTTAGTTTATCAACTATTTTATCGGTTAAATGATAAAATGTTATTGAACGTTCCTTTGGAGCTTCGGTTTGACTCGCCCAATTGAAAATCTATAAAAAATTAAAAAATTAAAATTTTTAAAATTTTAAAATTAACTTCAATTAAAACCTTATAGAAAAATGGACGGAAATTTGATTCTGATAATTTCATGACAAGTGCTAAAACTGGTTCAAAAATATAATTTTCCAAATTGGTTACATCATCCTAGAAATAAATTTGAATTAAAATATAGAATTTTAATTATTTCGTTAAACAAACCTCGGGATGAAGGGATCTGTAGTCGAGTGTGTTTAAGAAAAATGATTGTAAAGTCGATAAATTCGATGCTCTCGTGTCTTTATCCATAGCGACAATGCATTCAGCTAATAATAACATTAAAATTGTTAATGATTGTTCCGATTTTAGCACAAGATCTTCGTAGCAATTTGTAATTGCGGGTAACAAAACTCGTGTTGGTACCGAAATCGCGATTTTGTTTCTATTAATTAATGATATAAATATTAAATAATTAAAAAATTTAATTTCCATACCTCAATGTGAGTAATTTGTTGTTTATTGATGATTTCTGATCGCATATTTCGTTAGTAGAAATAATACAAATCTATTAAATAGATTTTTAAAACATTTTATCAATTAATATTTTAAGTAGAATTTACCTGTTTTATTAAATCCGGTAAAAACGGACTGAGAAAATGAGATAATGTCTCCATTAATCGAAGAATGCTTGAAATCATACTCAATAATAACAATTCTTGACTGAAAGAATAAAAATTAAATTTAAATTTTTTCCTCAATTTCCAAATTATTAATTTTATCACCTCAGTAAACGAGAATGCATTGAAAATATACTCAAAACCGTCGGCATAAATTTATGTAATGAACTAATGGCGTAAGCACCGAGACAAGCGCAAACTTCGACTACGCACAACAATGCACTTGAGCAAATCACATCGTGATCAGCATTTAGCAAAAATGCACGAATAACAACATCTAAAACTTGCACTAATTGTTCATTCTGTTGCGAACCCAGTAAACGACATAACATTTTCAAGCTTAAAAGGGCAACTTGTTGATTGCTACAAGCCGAATCAGAATCGTCGTCGATATCGACTTGTCGCAAAAGAGGATCGATTAAAACGGTTAATGAAGTAACCTAAATTTAAATTATTAAATAAAATAATTGTTTAAAATGATCATTTACTTACTTCATTCTCTTGCAAAACATCCGGGTGAAATTGTAACCGTGAATTTAATAATTCCATTGCTTTTCGACGAACGATGCTTAAATTACTATCCATTAAACTAGAAATAACAGCAACGAAAACAGAACCAGGGAGTAATGCATTGACCTAAATAAATTTTAAAAATTAAATAATAAATTTAAATTTATTTATTTAAATAAATAAAAAAACCTTGTCTAAGACTTCGTAAGTTCGATGTAAAAGTGTTTTCGAAAATTTAACTGATTGATTAGCCGAATTTGATTCGATTGTTAAAGCAACTCGATTTGAAAAATGAAGAATTTGTTCGAGTAGAATTTTACATGAATCTTCATATTCTGTGGGTTGACATTCCCTTAATTCTGATACCTAAAAAAAGCGAATTAAATTAAAAATATAAAAATTAATTTAAACGTTTTACCTGTTCGATAAAAATTTGACTGCCAATAACCGACGATACAAAAATGATACAATTATATTGAAAATGACGTAAATCTCTAGCCGAATGAGCTTCTAAGTTAAAAATTGTATCATGGGCTTTACTTGGTTTTCTCACTTGTTTCTTAATTTTGTCATCTTTTTAAAAGAAATTAATTATAAATTTTATATTAATTAATTATTATTTATTTACCTTTATCTATCGGTAACGCAGCTAAAAATTGAAGTAATTCAACGCATGACTTGATTTGTATAAATGGTGAATAAGATGCTGCTAATGCTAAAGCGAATTTAAATGCTGCATTCGTCACATCCTTCAGTTTATTTTTAAAAAAAATTTAAATTATTTTTTAAATGATTTAAAATTAATAAAAAATTTACCTTAGTTCGAGTTTTGTCTTCGGCAGTGTTCTGTTGCTTGTAAGTAACACTGAGTTCTAATAATAAACCCAAAGTAGAACCCAGAAATAATTCTGGATTTAATGAATCGAGAAGCTGAGAAAATATGGCCCGTCGTCTATGTATTGGCATATCGGGAAAAGCATCGACAAAAATACGTAAAACGAGAAATACTGGTTTATTTCGACCTCCAGTTGTCTTATTTGCCGATAACATTGCTGGTACAACTGCTTTAGTCGTTCTAGCCATTATTTCAAAACTGTAATAATCGTCTTGTCGCAATACATTCGTTCCCATAAATGTAAATATCGCCATTACATTGTGTAAAACACTTTCCTAAATAAAAATATTGTTATTAAATGAATGATTAATTTCAAAAAATAACTTACGGGGAACATATTCGCCATTAAAGTTAGTAACAACAATGCATCGTTGTGTGTTTGTTTATCTTTCGATGCTCTTAAACATTTAACTACTAAATCGATGTTCACGTGACGTTTATCAATTGAACCCGTTTCAAGTTTCGAACAGCAATGATGAATACAAGTTAAAATTAATTGTTTTCTTTGTTCAACTTGAGTTTGGTCTTCCAATTCCAAGCATCGATTTAATAATTCAAATAAAAGTGGGATTAAATCGGGTAAGTTTGCAATTTTCTTCTTTTTTTGTAATGTTTCTAATACGCAACAAACGTGTTGCCATTTCTCGGTTTCGTTCTTCGATTCTTTGCTTTTTTCTTCCAAAATCGATTCGACTCGACGTCGTTTAACGGATCGAAGTGAAAGTGGTGTCTTTTGAACCATGTTTAGTAAATTGCGTAAAAGTGAAATGATGTGCATCGATTCTGATACGATTTTCTTCAAAATTCTATTTATCGAGTCCGTTAATTCAGGATTTTCATTTGTAACTTTCAAATCGACGATTGCATCGAATAAAATTTGCTGTTTTGATTCGGTGAATGAATTTAATAAATGTTTCGTTATTAAATTCAATGTGACAAAACGACACGATGTTTTAGTATGATTGAAATCGAGTTTTGAGTTCAATGATAATTTGATTATTTCTATTATTTTTTCTTGATCTTGTGCTGATTCGATTGCTTCGGGAGAAAAGCGATTTAAAATCTCTTCGATGATTTTACCTTGACTTTCAGTCACAGTATCATTATTAATCGTGATTTTCGCCAAATCGCACATCGAATTCAAACTCTTAGACGAATTGGTGTAGCGTAAACTTTCCAAAAGACTCCCTTTGACATAATCTGGTACTGATTTTGACTCAATAAAACCAAATAATAAATCGCAAATAGTTTCATGATGTTTGCAAACTTTCGATAAAATAAATGGTAATTGCCTAAAATAAAAAATTGAAATTAAAAATTAATAAATACGAATTAATAATTTTAAAATTACTCTAAATCCATTTTCAATTCAGATTTATTTTTAATGATCCGAGAAATGAGTGATTTATACTTTAGTTTATCCCTCTTATTAAGTTCCTCAAAACAATCGAGTATTAATCCACATAAAGAATTTGGCGCTTGAGCCAATGCAATTAACAACGTCACAATGGCTATGCAAATAAAAATAATTTAAACTCGAAAATAATTATTAATAAATTTAACTTACTTGGATCATCGTTATCATTTAAAAAATCCAATTCTTCCGTACTAAAGAAATTCTTAGCAATGGCTAAAGATATCGCTTGTATTTCAAGCGAGATTTGCAAAATGGATTCTGAAACCGGTTGACTGTGGGCAGTCCATAACATACCCATAAAACGAATAAAAAGTTGTGGATTTTTATATTCGAGATTCATGAAATCCTTAAGTAAATTACGAAATAATTTTTGTTGGTTTAAATTGTCCTCTGATATTGTTTGTTTGGTTAATAAATTGAAAATATCAATCAATAGATTTAGTAAAGGAGTTTCATCCTTAACTGTGAGCCACCAATAATTTTCTGTTAAGTAAATAAATATTAACATTATTTTAATATATAATCATTTAAGCTATTAAATATTTACCTTTCAATGACTTGGGTATTTTAATATTTTTAATAACGACGTTTAAACAGTCAATTATATGAGGAGATGGTAAACGATTGTCATTAATAGTTTTTAAATACGATTCTGTATTTGAATTTTGATCTTCAGACGATTCATTTTGTAACTAGAAAATTAATAAAATTATTAAATTTTTAATTTTAAAAAATTATGATTTTAAAATTTACCATTCTTTTCTGTTTCAAACATTGGTTACTTAAATCCGTTAATAAACTCGAGAATTTTATCGCTTCGTCTTTAAGACTTAAAGGTATTAAATATTTCAAAAGTGAAGTAATAACAAAACGTAATTGAAAAATTGATTTTGAACGAATAGTACATTGATCTATTAATAAAGTGACCTAAAATATGAAAGTA
Organism: Henia vesuviana; assembly: GCA_034696185.1. Lineage (NCBI taxonomy): Eukaryota > Metazoa > Arthropoda > Chilopoda > Geophilomorpha > Dignathodontidae > Henia > Henia vesuviana. The sequence continues at coordinate 8,824 of JAQFZU010001113.1, read as the reverse complement.
AATTTAAATTAATTAAAATTTTAAAAAAAATAAATTGTAAATACAAATCGAATTCGTGTTTCGCTATCCAATTCCATTAGTTTTCGACCAATAAATCCAATTAATTCTTCAAAAAATGTCGCCAAATTATCGGTATTTAAATCTAATTAAATTTTACTTAAAATATTATAAAAATTGGTATAAAATAATTGTTTTTACCTGATATTCCAATTAAAAGTTTATGTGTTTTACATAAATGTGATTGAATTAATCGACCAGATAATGTTAATGTCTGCACATTCGTTGGGAAAATATATGCAATTAAGTAGACAAATACTTTATCTAACTCATCGTTTGACATATTCGATACGAACTCTTTACTACACATAGCATCGAGCACCAATTGCATCAATTCCAAATATTCACTGAAATTAAAAATCATTTAAAATTGATATTTCAATATTTATAATTATTTATAATTACCTTCCTTTAATCGTTAATTTGTGTTTGTCTAAAATAATTTTCATTGCTTCAAATAAACTTGTAGTTGGAATGAAATGATAAATTTCATTAAATTCACGGAAAATAGCGATTGGTATTTGATGAAAATCATCGAGTAAACTCGCTTGTAACGCCTCACTTACAAATTGTACATTTTTCTCCTAATTTTAAATGTAAGTTTAGATAATTTAATTTTTAAAAGTAATAAAATATTACTTTGTGATCGCGAATCCGTTGTAATAATTTATCCAAAGCTGCTTTTCTTCTTCCTTGTTTCGGATGATTTAAATTAAGGTAAAGTGAAGTTCCGTATATTTTCGTCGAGTGCTGTTAATATTTTATTAGTTAAATTCGATACTTGGAACTTTTAAATTCAATTTTGTAATTACTTTTTGTTTTCCAACATTGCTAGATGCGATTAACACTTTTTGAATTACATTTCGTTCCGATTCAGAAGCACGTTCTAAGAATTTTTCTAAAACTTCATCAAAAATATCGGGATATCTTAAAAAATTCAAATTTTTCATTTATTTTTTTGTAATTTAACAAATGTTAAAATTATTACTTTGTTTCGAATTGACAAAACATTTTTGCCGTTGTTGTTCGGCCAATTGCATTATCCAAATGTACATCTATTAATTGTCTATTAAAAAATTTAAAATATTTTAATTTCAAATAATAAATATTTTATGCCATTACTTACGAAATAATACCTCGCACTACTTCACCATCCAATTGTAACTTGTTTACAATATTTTTGAATAACTTAAAGAAAAAATTCGATTTTTTAACTCTCTTTTGTTCTTTTAACTTCGACGCATTTTTAATTTTAAGGGTTTTATCGTCCATTAAAACAATACATCCTAATAGAATGGGATGAATAAATGGAGCTAAATAAAAATCCTTATCCAAATCGCATAAAATATCAACAAAATCATTCATTCTTTCAAGACTTATCAGACATCTGAAATTAAATAAATTTAAATATTTATATTTTCAAAATAGTTAATTTCTTACTTTTGAGGTATTTTTTCGTATTTTTGTGTCTGATAAAGCACTATTAAGCATCTAACGGCTTCAATTGAAATGTCATGTTTATTCATCTAAAATGTAAAAATTATTTTTTAATATTTCAGAGTTAATTAATGCATTTTCTGCATTAAATAATTACCTTAACGACTTTTTTAACCAAAGTTTCAAACAATTTCGGTTTCATTACATTTTTTACAGCCAATTGGCTAATGAATGTCAAAGACGAGCATTGAATATCTAAAATTGTACTATTTAAACCATTTAAAATAGATGGTAAAATAATTGTAAGCATTTCGTGTCGTCTGAATTTTTTGCATTGTTGAATAACCGACATAATTGTCGATGAATAAAACGTTATAACAACTTGATATTTTTTAGCTTTTTCTTCATCATTTTCCTATTTTGTAAAAAAAAATTTGTTAAAAAAATAATATTTTTTAATGGAATACAAAGTCTTACCTTCATAACAAACTCAATAGTATCACAAATAAACTTCAAAAAATCAAAATTCCTTTCAGCATAATTTACAATTGCAGTTTTCGCCAATGGAACACCACTTTTCTGTAATTTATAATTCATTAATTTATCATTTTCATTACCATTAATCAATTTCGTATTTTCACCTTAACATTTAATAACCATTCCCATTTAGACTTTTGTCCTCGAAAACTGAGCATCTGAACTGCACGAACGAATACATTTGTTGCGTGAAATGGTAAAACACAACGTATTAAATCATCGTCATTGTACAAATGGATATAAAACCTAATTAAATTAAATAATTAAATAAATATTAAATTTTAAATTTTATTATTAATTTCTCACCTGTGGACAAGCCATTCAAGTGCTTTATGCGCTGATCTCAGTAAAATATACGGCGATAATTGAAATAAAAAATCCGAAATGACTTTATTCAATTTCTTATTCACTTCTGTGGTTTGAACTGATCTTTGCAACGATTCCGACGATTCAGCAAATAAATTTTCTTCATATTGTTTAAAATCATCATCAATTGCTATTAATTCTTCAAGTCCACTCAAACCTGAAATAAATTCAATTTAATTAACCTGACTATTGATATTTTTATATATTTCAGTTACCTAAACAGTAAACGGTGTGGCGTTCGAGATTTGCTGCTTCTTTGGGGTCGTATAAAAATGAGGCCCGAAATTTATCGGAATGGCTTAATTGTACGGTTACCGGGACGGATAGACGTTTTAAGTCGTCGGCAAACGAATAAGACATTTTAAATATTGAAATAATACAACACGTGCTTAGCCAGCCATGCGAACAGGTTCTCTTCTGTGGCCGGTAGTCACAAGGTAGCGTTGAAGTATTATTATTTAATCATATTATTTAAGTTTTTTAAAAAAATTTAGTTTTTAATTATTTTAAATAATTAATAATGTTAATTTTAATTATACAAGTAAATTTAAACGTTTTTTCAAGTTTATAATATTTATTGTTACAACTTCTAATTCCATACCATTTATAAACACCGTTGTTGTAAGTATTTGATTTTTGGCGGTAAAATTTCGTATACGCTAATTTATAACATAACTGGAAAAACCAGTTTTGCAGAAATGTTTATTTAATATTGGTAGATAGATAGAACACGGGCATTTATCACGGTTCGGATATTTGTTTTGTATAAATATTTTGCTGTTTTACTTAATTTTACAATTTGTTTTTCAAAGAAATGGCTCCGGCAAAGCGTAAAAGAAGTACAGAAAACAAAAATGCTAAAAGACCACGTCTACTTGCCGATACAAGTAACAATCTAGCGGACGAATCATTTGAAGTCGATAGTCAAATACAAGTGAGAAATTACTCATTGAAATCAATTGAAATGAATGACATTTTAACTTTAATAGGAAAAAACAGAAGCAGAAGTTGGTATCATCGAGCATATTCAATTGAAAAATTTCATGTGTCATTCAAGTCTTGATTTTAAATTTGGACCTAATGTTAATTTCATTGTTGGTAGAAATGGAAGTAAGTATAAAATTAGTTGAATAAATCTGAAAAGATATTAAGAAATGAATTTTAGGTGGTAAAAGTGCAGTTTTAACAGGAATAGTCGTAGGATTGGGTGGAAAAGCTTCAACTACAAGTCGTGGTACAACAATTAAAAGTTTCATTAAAAATGGAAAAAAGTATTTTTTGAATATTAATTAATTTTTTAAAATTATTTTTAAAACTTGTTAAACTTTTCCAGATCGGCTGAAGTTTGCATAACTCTTCGTAACTGTGGTAGTGATGCTTATAAACCCAAAGAATATGGAAATAAAATTAAAGTTGTAAGACAACTTAATGCCGATGGACAAAGTTTATACAAATTAATCAGTACTGAAGGTAATTTAAATATTTTCACAATTCTCAAATTGAATTTTGATTGTTTTAATTATTTCAGGGAAAGTAATTTGTACCAAAAGGGAAGAACTTAATCATATTTTAGATCAATTTAATATCCAAGTTGATAATCCTGTCTCGATTTTGAATCAAGAAGTCAGTAGGAATTTTTTACATTCGAAGAGTCCACATGACAAATACAAGGTTGGATCAAATTATTAATAAAATTTAATTTTTTTAATAATTTTATTCAATTTTGTAGTTTTTCTTGAAAGCGACACAATTAGAGCAAATGGATCGCGATTATAATGCTACAGATCACGACCGTAGACTCGCTAAAGAGATTATGGAATCGAAGCAAAAAGCATTACCACAAATTGAAAATGAAGTTTCGAACTGGGAAAAGAAATACAAACTTGTGGAATCGATGGATAAATTACGTGATCGTCTCGATGAAGTGAAAAATGAGGCTGTTTGGGCCCAAGTTAATGAATTACAAAATGTTAGTTAAATAAATAAATTAAATTCTTTCATAAATAATAATTAATTTTAATTTATTTAGGATTACGAACAGCAAACAATAGTTTACGATAAAGATGAAAAACGAAGACCAAAATATTTAAGTAAAGTTGAAGAAGCAAAAGTATAAATTTTTATTTTCGAATTTAATTATTAAATATAATAATTAGCTAATTATTTTAGAACAAATTAAAAAAAGCGAAAAAAGAAATGAATGAAACTCAATCGAAATTGACTTTCATTTCAAGTAGTTTAGATATGTTAAATCCTCAAAAGGAATCTCGTAAAGAACAACTTGAAAATGAAAAACAATTATTGCGTAAATCACAAGTAAAAAAAAAATTTAAAATTATTTATTAAAAATAAAACAATATTAAAATAATATTTCAATTTCTATAGACCGCTTATTACCAAAAGAATACAGAAATTAAAGCTATGGAATCCGACAAACAAAATTTGCAGAAAAGAATCGAAGATATCAGAAACTCGTAAGTAAAAACAATTAATTTCAAAGATTTATTTTAATAAAATTTTGCTTTTCAGGACTGTCCAAAGAGATATTAATGACGAACGTCAAAAACGTCTTCAAGAAATAGCAACAAAAACCGAAAAACAAGAAGAATTTAAGGCTCAAATTATAACCACGAGTCATCATTGTAAGCAAATTAATAGTGCTGTGATCAAATATCAAGGCGATATCGAAATGAATAAGTAATTTAATTTCAAAGTATAAATTAAAAAATTAAAAATTATTTTTAAATTAATTAGCGAAAGATTGCGTCAAATCAGAATAGACGTAGACAAGAAAACGACGGAATTGAAAAATTTTCAGGGTTGTAAAATTGACCAATTTCAGAAATTTGGAAATTGGGTTCCTGAATTATTGCGGAAAATCGATTTAGCTTATAGCAAGAGTCAGTTTAAACGCAAACCATTCGGACCAATTGGTAGAAATATTTAAATTATTTTTTTAAAAATAATAAGATTTAATTTTTAAAAATCGAAGGTGCATATGTTAATCTCAGAGACTCGAAATGGGCTTTGGCTATTGAAAGTCATTTCGGAAGAACTCTTAGAAGTTTCCTAGCCGATAATTACGATGATCATCGTTTATTGGAGAAAATAATGAAGGAAACGATTCGGGAGAGGCGACCCGATATCACCGTTACTAAATACACCGATAGAGTGAGTTATTAATATAAGTTTCTATTAATTTATTTTGATGGGTTTGTACTACAGGTTCATGATATAAGACGTAATCGAGCAGTTTCAGATCGTTATCCAACTATTTACGATATGTTGGATATTAAGGAAGTGGTGGTTATAAATTTTTTAATCGATCGATGTAATATCGAAAATATTATGTTGATTGAAAACAACGAAGAAGCTCGTGAAGTCATGTCTAAAGCTCCCCCAAGGAAATGTAATCGGTGTTATACAGTTGCTGGAGACCGGTTGTTTCCACATCCCGGTTATAGATATTATGCTGCGAAGAAAGGCAAACGAGCACAGTTTTTACAAAGTAGTGTTGACGAATTAATAAGGTTATAAAATAATTTAAATTTTTGTTTCAAATTTATAATTTTATTAAATTTAGGAATGTTCAAGAAGACATTTCGGTATTGGAACAGCAGAAAATAGAAATTACAAATACAATTCGAAATATTAAAAAAGAACTCGAGGAAAATCAAAAGGAGTTACGATTGAATGAAAGTCGTTATAAAACTTTACAAAACACCGTAAATAAACTTCAAACGTCTATTATGGAATTAAATAATATCGATGATCCGGAGCCTGTTGATGTTACAACTTTGGTAATATTAAATTTTCTTTTAATTTATTTAACTTTAATTTTTTTTTAAAAATGAAAGGAACAAGAAATTAATCACATCGAAGATACGTTACAAGTCGAATACGTTGAACATGAGAAATTAAAACAACTAGTAACTGAAAAGAAACAAACAGTGACTGAACTCGAAGAACTCATGACCGAATTAAATAAAAGAATTCAAAATATTTTAACGAGTAAAAGCGAACCGTTAACTCAAGTTCTTAATCAGAACCAACAGGCGGTAGTTTACGCCGAAGAGGAGAAAAGACATTACGAGAATTTACTTGAGGGACATGATAAAAAATTGGAAGATTTAAGAAACAAATTGGTTGACTTGAAGAATCATATTAAAGTTAGTCGATTTGAATATCATTTTTGATTATTGTTTAACTGTTTAACATCGAATCAAGGCTAGTGAAACGAAAGCTCTTCGCGTGTGTCCACGAGTCGAAACAGAGAGAGATCCAGAAGTAATTGATAATGAAATAGAACAAATTAATATTCAATTGAAATCGGATGAGAAAAGGTGAATTATTTGTTTTAAAAATTAAATTTATTAAAATTAAATTTTATTTTAAATAGTCGAGGCGGTTCGAAAGAGGAAATTACTAAAAAATTCTACGATGCTAAAAAGAAATTTTTAACGGTTAAAAAGAGTATCGACGATTTTAAATTGCTTATCGATGTAAGTAATTAATTTTATTCTTGATATTTATTTGTAGTAATCGTTTTAAAAAATTAATTTATAGTCGTTAAGTGATCTTTTGAACAATCGAAGAGAAAATTATGCACATTTCCGTCGCGCCATTGCCCATCGTGTTAATTATTGGTTTATTATATCTTTGAGACAAAGAAATTATAATGGGAAATTGGAATTCGATCACAAGCGTGAACTTCTATCCATTAAAGTAAAATTAAATTTTGTTTTGTTAAAAAATAAAAATTAATTTTGTTTAATATTTAGGCCCAACCCTTACAAAATGTCGGGGAAATGAACGAGGATATGCGTGCATTATCGGGCGGTGAGAGATCATTTTCGACGATATCGTTTATATTGGCCATGTGGGATGCGATGGAAGCGCCGTTTCGAATTTTAGACGAATTCGATGTTTTTATGGATATGGTGACTCGACGTGTGAGTTTGAATATGTTATTGGAATCGGCTGTGAGTAAAACGTCTTGTCAGTATTGTTTCTTAACTCCTTTGGAAATATCGGCCCATAATGATAAGTTTGATTTGAGACGAATTAAAACTTTTAAAATGCCCGATCCCGATCGCAACCAAAGAGCTGTTGGTGTTTCGCAGCGATCGACTTGGGAAGACGAGGAGAATGAAAATGCCAATGAAAATTCGGAAAATTGAAAATTTCATAATTTTAATATTTCTATTGTTAAACTGATTTCGTTTTAATTGATTTCTAATTTTGATAGAAATGTTTAAAGAAATAAAAATAATTTTATCGTTTTGAATATCTTTTGATTTAAGTGATTTTTAATGTAAAAATTAATATTTTTTTGTAAGTAATTTGTTTTGAATCAATAAAGCCATTCCGTATGCCATAGTGTTGCTATACAGTTTTCAATGAAATTAATTTCTATTTCTCAAGTCGAGCGATGCCTTACTTGTTAATCATGTTTTGTTTGGCGCATGCGTCACTACACACGCTCTTGAATTGAATATGACGTCATATGACGTAATGTCAATCGCGCATGTGATTGCGTGGAAGGCAACGCGATCGGTCCCAAAGGCCAGCAATCTCAATTCAATGTCCGAATTGTTCATTGTCCACGCGGTGCGCACATGTGAACCCAGAGTTTTTACCTGAGCTATTAGAATGACCAGAGACAAAGTGTGTAAAATAGCAATTCAAGTGGGAAAACAACTTCTGCATATTCTCTAGATGTCAACAGCCAATAAGTAGACATTACTTTAAAATTTTCATTTCAAGGGATCTGGCCAGACTGCTTCGGTTTATGACTCATGTTGTAGTCAATATAAAAATATGCAGCTTCCTATATTAACCAATTTTTCAATGCTTCGAATTGCCAACAACTAAATTCAGACTGAGTATAATGAATCACTGAATTTGAATTAATTTTTGCGAAATCAATTTTAAACTTTTATCGAGTTTTGTTATTTTATTCTCCAATCATTGGTTTTGTATAAAACTTAGATTAGTTTAAAAAAATTATCATTTAATAAATTTAATGATTTACTACACTTCAATTGTGTGTGAATATTTGCTGGGACAAAATCTTTCTTGAAGAGCTCTCCATCTATTACCAGGAACTATTTGATGCGAATCAACGTGTAGTTGCAGTCCATCCTTAAGCTGAAAATAAATAAAAACATAAAATAATTAAGTCTTAGCTTTATACTTTGTCAGTTTAAATTTTAAGGTTGGACGTTTAGAATGCAAAGTTGCACTGTTCACATAGCGCTATGCCGAATTTTGGCTTTGGCTTATGCTATTTATGCCACGTTAATGTGAACACAAGTGGTAATCCACCTTAAGAGCGAATTTTAAGCATTAAACGCAACTATAATATTCTTGATTTTTTTACATGAAATAAAAGTTGCATTTGTTTATGTAAATTTGATTTTTTTTT